>JAUKPP010273519.1:0-11069 GCA_032273245.1 Phyllaplysia taylori | reverse complement strand
CATAACTTCTTCGGTACTGGCCCAGGAAAGTGTGAAAAGTAGCACTGGCCTGCGATTCCACAACCGGAGAATTGCCCTATCGCAAATCTTAATTGAGCTTTTTTACTATCTTTGTTGTCATAACAGTTAACATTACTAGTTTCTATCAAATTTTTATACCAAGTTATGGCTAATTTTTGGATTACCAGGATTGTTTTTTTCTTTCTGTGCTCAGTTAGAATTTTCTGAGAGCTGCAAGCGTGCGATCTGCCTTGTTAACGCACAAGATGCACTTGCAATATTAGCGTCATTTCTGCTCCCTAAAAATCGGGGTGTGTTCGCGCAAACTGGTGCTGTCGTGCAATGGGTTCTTGGATTCAGTTGATTTTGGTAACCGAAAAGCCTTAAATGGATGAGGATTAATCGGTAGAAAACAGAATGTTTCTATCTCTTACCGTCTTTGAGTTATTTCGGTTTAGAATCGATCAATATAAAAAAAATCCCTGTGTATACAATCATTTACAAGATATGCTCACGATGCACTCTTCAGCCACAAAGCAGACACTGTAAAGTCAATGATTCCGTGGACTTGAACTACAGGGTGAGCCAAAAAAAGAAAAAGGTTCCTCGGTTTTTGCCATATTACGTTTAATATTGGACTGAATTTAACAAAAATTCACATATTGTTAGTGTATTCGGGCGGAAAAAGTTCCTGAAAATTTTTTAAGATTTTGATGGTTAAGCGCCAATGATATATATGCGAAATTTTAAAAGCCACCCTATTTTCTGAACTTTAGCGATTTTTCAGAAAGTGCAATAAATAAGTAAACATCGCGTTCGTCTTTAAACGGAAAAGGTGGTTTCCAAATTGGTTATGCTGGTAGTTAAACAAAACAATTCTCAGTAAACAAGGCTTCTGTATCTCTTGACATAAAATATTATCAAGACTATGTTTTCCTGCATGTTGCAAGTTTTGTTGAGTTTGTTTTGCCTTGTGGCGTGGGCTGATAAAGACTCGAAGCAAATTCTGTTGAACTTTCCCCTGGAATAAGAATACTAAATGAAACAGTGAAAGCTTTGTTAAAAAGAATAAAAATCTTGTGAAAGTGATTGGATTTTTTTATTATAGGTATCAGTTGATAAACCGACTCGTTATAGCTGCATAAAAAGGCTTGTCTCCAAACTTGCTCATCGAAGCATATTCCTGAGACAACAACATGATGATGACTGATTCCGACAAACGATCCATTGAAGACGATCCCAAGGACTTCATGTGACAATTTGCATCAGCTATTTCGGCCATGTCTTGAGAACTCTCTGTTGACCAAATCCTTTTCACCAGGTTTAGACCTCTCAAAGATTTATCCTTTAAAAAACAGCATAAACAAAGGAATGGGGAGCAGGTACTGCAAACGAAAGATCCAGTTTTATTGGAAAATCACATGTTTTCTTTAAATGGGCGTTTCTTCGCTTTCTGCCCATCAAATGCATTTAAATTTTCAGGAACTTTTTCTGCCTGAACATACTTACAATGTGTAAAGTTTCGTAAAAATCCGTTGACTATTAAGCAAAATATGGCGAAAACAGAGGAACCTATTTTTTTGGGCTCACCCTATAAAATAGTAATAGTGTCATTTAAAGAATATAGAGTATGTCAGTATTTCCAGTTCAGTCTTTTCTCTTGTGAAAAACATGTGAAATGACCTTGTGATTTATTAGTCAATGTACACTTCTAACTTATATATATATATATTATATTCCATTCCCAGGTTGCTCGGCCTTTGGAGCTGAAACTGTCCTTGAAGCCCCAGCAGAGCATGGGAGGAGAGGGTCAGGTGTACGCTCAACTGGACATGGTCATCAAGTGTCCACCACGCTACCCAGATGTGTATGTTTTCACAAAGAAATATTATGGTTACTGTCATATAAAAAGGCTTTCGTTGAATCTTCACATTTTTTCTCCTTCTGTCATGCTTGAGGATCATCATGATGCATTTTAAGAGCCTTGTTTTCAGCTTATGCACTCTTGCGAATTTGACAGAGATCATTCTTGCATTTGGTAGATAGATGCACTTAGTGATCCTCATGTTCCCACATCCATTTTAAGTCATAAAACACTTGCCATATCAGAAATGAGACTTAAAGTGTAATCTGTATACATCTAAAGAAAGCGCTTGTTTTGTCTGGGTTTTGAAAAAATAAATAAATAAAACAGCTGTATTGATCTCTGTGGGGAAAATTGGATTATAACATTGTGCATACATGTACATACACATCAAATTACAAGTTTCTCCAGCAATACGAACATTGAATATATATGATGCAATGATGAGATGATTTCGTTGACATCCACTCACTCCATTTATTTCCACATTGTTGCTGGTTGCCACTGAGCAGCGCCTGAGTGAGCTAGGGTCGAGTGGTTAGTGAGCTCTAGCCCACAAGAAAAGTCAAGCAACTGTGGATGTTGCCACCATTTGAATGGATGGCCACTGCCGTGTGTCCTTGAGCTGGGCTCCCCAGTTTGACCTTTTTCATTTTGTTTCTGTACAGCTATCAAATACCATTGAAAATCTTTTTGTCCAAAAATGTTTCTAAGAGCAAGCATGGAGTGCACTTTTATTTCATTACTTCAAAATTTTTTTTGCTTTTTCCCGATCTGTTCCACAATCAGGGTACCAAGCATCTCACTGTGCAATCACAAGGGACTGTCGGACCAGCTGGTCAGTCAATTGAAAGCTCAGCTTGAAGATGAAGCAGCTAAAAGTGTTGGGGAGGTGAGTGTAGTTAGGTTTGGGAAAATTCTATAGAATGGGATTAGTTTTGAGATTACAACTTGACATGTATCGAGGTATGGCTGAGATCGAAATGAGAGGAAAACATGGAGCAGATCTGTAAAAAGTATGACAAATGTCGGATTTCCTACAATTTTAATGCGAGCAGAAGTTCTGACAGCCTCCTACGGGACGTGAACATTTGGCTTTTAACTTTTGGACTGTATGGCCCGGCAAAATTTTAAGACAATTTTTTAGACGGCCACTTACAGGTCTTATAGATCTCAGTCATTAGCGGCATAGCTGGAGACAGGTGGAAAATATCGCCCAGATTAGAGAATGAGGAGAGACACTTTTAGTGGTCTATGCCCAAGTTGAGAAAAAAGGGGAAAGAAAAGAAGTACTTGACCATTACCCCCTTCCCTCTCCCCGCCCCCCCCCCCCCCCTCCCAAATCATCTTTCCCTATCAAATCATTTATACCTGTTTACTCACCCATAGTTCAAATACAGTGTCCATTGTATTGAAGGTGTTATGATATCACAGCATAGTCAATAAGAGTGAAATACATCTATAATCTGTATAGTGTTGAAGTTGTTGACCTAGTGCACTCCTTCTATTTTGAGAGACATGGGCAACATTTTTATGTTCTCCCACTTATGAACAACATGTGGAATAACTTGGTGCTGAAATCTGTGTATGGCAATCTCTACCACATATGCTACAAAGTTTTTTATCTATGGTTTGAATCTTCATTGTTGCATTTAGTCAACCAATTGCTCTGCATTTTTTGTCATGATTTGATTGTTATCCACGAGAAAAGAATCAATGATCTAATCATTCGTTATTCTACAGGGTGTTTTTTTTATATTGATCGATTCTAAAGTCTAGTAACTGGAAGACGGTAAGAGATATAAACATTCTGTTTTCTATTATTAATCCTCATCCATTTAAGTTTTTTCTGGTACCAAAATCAACCGATTGCATGAATACACTACGCGACAGCGCCAGTTTGCGCGAATGACCTAGATTTTTGGAGCGCAAAAATGACGCTAATCTTGCAGTTACTAGTGCGTCTTGTTCATTTACAAAGAAGAATGCGCCAGAGCCGTTCTGAGAAAATTCCAACTGAGCACAGCAAAAAAAAAAAAATATAAAGGTCTATCAGAACTTGGTACAAAATTTTGGTAGAAGCTGGTAATGCGAATTGCCACAACAACGAAGAAAACAAGAGGTGCACTTGCGTAATGCATTGTGCCCAGTGGATTGAAAAAGACGACTTCATGAATTTAATGCTCCAAGAAACATCCATCGCTTTCTTACCTAGAAGAACAAAACACACATTTCTTCTTCATAAGACATAAAACCAGACCCTGCTGACATTAAACATTTTGGAAAAACAGTTGTAACTATCTTTTTGTTGCCTTACAGTGATTCCTAGCAGTCCTTCTCTGTGGTATACCAGTGCGCCGCATTGATGCCATAGCCTAAAAATGGCTTTGTTCCGCTAACTCCTTTTTAAAGTGCCTTCTCTTATCAACATAGTCTTATTAAGTAGCCCAAACAAAACTTAATTGGCTAGAGAATAATGTGCAAAAAACCGTTTACTTTTATCACTTACCAATTTAGAGTTATTCGAGTTTAGAATCGATCAATATAAAAAAAAACACCCTGTATTACAGTTCCCTAGATAATGTTTCTAAAATTGAAATGTTCCATGGTCTATCGTCTTGTGAAGGTGATGGTTTGGCAGCTGGCTACCAGTGTCCAATCCTTCCTGCACAAGAACAATCGACCTCCACCCCAGTCATTCTACGAGCAGATGATCAGCAACAAGAGAGAGCAGCAGGAAAGGAATAAAGAGATGGAGAGAAAGAGAGAAGAAGAAAAAGTGAGTTTTGAAGGAAAACATAAATTGATTTCCTGTGCATCTCTTTAAAAGTTTTTTTCCTCTCATCTCTGTTTATTGGCGTCTTATAAATCTGCTTTGGATCAGGTCACATTGGTTTCTTTTGAAGTATTCAGCACAGGTTTACTTGTAGATGGTCGGCGGGTGCTGTGGTGTGGTCTGCTTCTTCTTCTTTCAGAATGTAACTGTTGTTCTAATTTATTTCCTGGCACTGAAATAACATTACAGTGTTTATATTGCCATAAAATCCCAACAAAACATCAATTTTTGGGGATAGAACTATATATGCATCCTTGTTGCATTTTTTTTTCCTTTTGGTTCCTTTTTTCAATTTTATTTTTGTATCAATGTATATTTCAAACCTTCAGAGACAGCAAATTGAGCTTGAAGTACTTCGCCAACAAGAGGCTCTGCGTCATGAGACAAGGAGGCGAAGAGAGGACCAAAAAACAGTACGTGTTTTACACAGTATTTGATTATTAATTTTTTTAAGTCGATACCATTCTCCCACAGAGAATTTTAAGGATTTCGTTTTTTAAAGTAAATGGACATGGATTTGTTAAAGTTTAGTTCTTCACAATCATAATATGTAATTTTAGACGCATTTTCAGTTTCTTTGTGACTTTAAATTTAGAGACGTCTCAAGATATTTAAAATATCTTACAATGCAGGATTAATGCCTCTATGTGAGACCTTTGTGCAATAACAAATAACTTACTTTGTGTTTGTTTGTCATTGTTCTATTCAAGTAGGGCTGTTATGTCTTATGATTGTACATTTGATTCTCTCCACAGATTGAGTCAAGCACTCCCCTGTTTGCCCCAGGTGTGAACCCCTTCAACCCATCTCCGTCACCCATTGTCCCATCATCCCCACAGCGGGGACACCGTGCCATATCCCCTGTCACTCCGGTGCTACCACATGGGACACCAACCAAAGCCATCAATGTCCCATCCCGTCGCAGGTCTGTTTGGAATGTGATTGTCACACTTTTTTAACTTTCTTGGAACAATGAAATTTTAGTTCAATTTACTCTATGAATATTTGGAAACAATTTAATCTCTTGGCTGGTTATGATTTTGGAAAAGCTTCAAATTTTCTCCTTTTTTTTTTCCAATTTTATCAGAAATTAGTAGATCGATTGTTCATAACTGACATCTTGATAGTAACACATTTACTGACATATTGATTGTGATATATTTTACCAACATATACGTTGAGATATATTTTACTGGCAAGTTGTTAATGATGTTGCAAGAGAAATTAATCACATCTCGTTGGACTTGCTTTACATGTGAGGTTTTTAGGATTGTTTAAATGTTTCCCTAATGTCCCTCCATTTGTTGGGCTGTTCACAGCATTATACACAGATTCTGCTATGGTGATAAGATCAATTAGAAAATCATTAACTTGTCCCATATTGCCTCCCTGTTCACCTTTTCTCCCCTATGGGCTCAAATTCACAAGCTTGAGTGTCGATGGATTTACAACACCACTGTTCCTATTTTTCCATCTCCCTATAACTTATACCTTCGTTTCTTCCCAGACGAGCCAGTACACCTAAGAGATCATCGGAGGGTGAAGACTCCAGCGTCAGTCCCTGGAAAGATCACGTGCTGGGAGTCGCCACACTGACCTTCAGTAATAAAACTGACACTCGGACCATACAGAGGGGAAAATGTCTAGGTAATTTAGAGCTATCAGTTTCATATTTCCGGCAATCTTGGTTATCTGTAATGTTCGCTGACATTAACTCTGGTCGATGTAGAGAGGGAGTTAAAAGGAAAGTTCCAGTAGTTTCCATTGTGTTAAAATTTTCCTGAGTCACAGATCTAGCTATCTAGTATGAGACTTATATGTGAGAATTTCTGTGGTCGAAATCTACTTCCATGCATTGAAATGATTCTACAGTGCAGTAAAACCTTAATGTACAAGTGAAGTCAAAATCACCTTAAATATTGTATGGCTGAAACTGTCAATATGAAAATGATGTATATCGCCCTGTCACCCAAGTCTGTGGTGTAATCGCTAGGCGCTTCGCCCATCGCGCAGATCACTTGAGTTCGAGGCCCTCGTGGGCAGTTTGTTTGATCGAGTATGTCTCCATTTTTCTGCTAGGACAATCTCCCTCTCAGCCCGGGTTGGCCCTGACATGCAGGGTCTAAGTAGACTGTCCCTTATATGACCTTACAGTGTTGCAAGGGACGTTAAGCCGAAAACCAAACCACCCCAAAAAATTTCATCCTGGTCATTTAACCCTTCTCCCTTCCTCAGGCCACAGCACCCGTGGGCGCACAATGTACGCCGGCATGGACAGCGCCTCAGGGGAGTTGGTAGCGGTGGCGGAGTGGGGTTTTAAGTGGAGAAATTTTGGCAAGCGAGCCAACACCCAGGACAAGGGGGAGGACAAGGAGGGGGCGGCTCATCTCAAGCAGGTAGGACGTCCTGGATATTTGTGTCAGGAAAGGGCTAGTTTTATTGCATGGATACAAAAATTTCCTGTAACTGTTGAGTCTATACCACAGGTAGCTTAAAGCACTGCTCTAATGGGTCTTGAGCAGCATAATTATCTTTTGTGAAATTGTAGCTTGTGATGGCAAGGAAGTTAAGATTCTGTTGTTGTTTTTTCTTGGCTTTGATTGTTTGAAATTTCATTGAAACTTTGCGGCCTGATATTTTTATATTGTGGTAGACTTCAACCGTTACTGAGATCTTGCTGTGTCCACTGGAGATTTTCCCTCACTTTTGATAAGATTTTGTCTTTTTCATAGGACATTAAGTTTTACAATTTTTTTACCACTAATTTCAACAGGCTTTAGAACATGAGTCACCAATGCTTTTGATCGATTTTTTCAAGCAAGTTTGTTGCAGAATGTTTTTGGTATGAACTAATGCCCTGTATTCATTTATATTATTTTTTTCTTTCATTCAGGTTTTAAACATTGAGCAGGAGTTTTTGACATTTTTCCGTCTGAATCACCCTAACCTCATACACTACTTAGCTTTCCAACACCGCTACGACCCAGGAAAGATCACAGTGCATGTAAGTTATTGATCTGCTAATCCAACAATATTTGTCAAATTTTGTGCTATTTCAATTTTCAATGAAAATTGTGAGTTGGGATATTGGCTTGAAAGACAGTCGGAGGAGTTGTTTGCTGCTTTTACAGAAAAGTTCTTGCTTCATTGGTACCGAGATTTGTCCTTGAAGTGGGGTTCCGTTGTGTTAAGAGTATATTCCTCTTAAACTCGAGAGGTCGCCAATTTGTCTTAAGTTAACACTCTAGACAATGTGGACTGGCTCTAGCTTTCGTGAAGTATTTGGAAAGGTAACTTAAGTATCTGAAATTTTGAGGAGTGGTTGTTTTTTGGGGGGTTGGTTTTTTGTTTTGTTTTTTGTCATGGGTTTTTTGTGTGTGTGTTGAAAGGGAATATTTGTCTCTGGTGCCATTGTAAAGGGAGAAAGGGACGTTGAAATTTGATTGATTTATTATGTCAAAGAATACTGATGTGGAGAGTATATAGGGAGGTTTGATACAATGGGGAAAAGTTTTTCATTTCTACAAGTATATCATTAGTAAAAGTAGTCTTACAACAATATATCAGCTCACTTGTTTAAGCTGGTGTGTGTTCGGCAGTCTGCTCCTATCACCTCTCTCTATGTCATTCTATTGTCCTAGTTTACTTACTTCCCAGTGTTGAAATGATCTTACAGTGTCAATTGAGCTGTAACATCCCCAAAATAATCACTTATTTGGGTTTATGCCTCATTTTTCATTTTTTCGCCCTCACAGGTCTTAATGGAGTTTTCTGGGGGCACCAGCCTTTCTGTGTACACGCGAAGGAAGGATCCACTACCTCTGGACATGCTCAGGATGTACATAGCAGAAATACTAGAAGCTCTACAGCATTTGCACAAAAATGGAGTTGTTCACAGAAATTTGAGGGTGAGATTATACTATGATGTCCATGAATAAACGTGAAAATTGTCGTTGTTGTCTAACAGAAACTTTGAGTTCTTATAAGTCATATTGTGTAGTTGTAGTGATAAGTCATTATATCCCTATATTAAGAAAGAAATCTTTACCCAAAGAAAGTTTCGTCTCACTTTAAGATTTTTTTCTTTGTCATGTTCAGACTTGCAGATTATAAGCATCAATGTTTCAAGCTGATGGAGTTAGTATTTTTCATATATGGCAATAAAGAGTTGCATATTCCCTTGTCATTTCAGGCTTCAAGTATTTTCATTGACAATGGAGGACGCGTCCGCCTTGGTGATTATGGCATCGACAAAAAGTAAGATTGAAGGATGGGCGAATTATATACATGTCTGAGTATGAGTGTGTGTGTCTAAGAGAGAGAAAGTATGAAGACAGAAATTGTTACTCCAAATTTCCTGTAAATAGGACAAATAAAGATTATCGTATCTTATCTTATTTTCTTAACCAGCTAGACAAGGAAGGGTCTTGTCAGTATGTTAGTATTTGAGCGCTTGTAAAATGGCAGCTTGCACTATATTCTTCCCAGGAAGTTGAGAAGGTTTCTGAATGACTTGGTCGCTGGAGTAACAATGATTGTAAAGTGCACAGAGTCTGCTTTTAAGTTGGGATATGTGCTATATAAATGCAATCCATTATTATTATTATTATTATTATCATCATTCAATGCGTTTGCTCCCTCAGGCTGAGTGACCTGTACGACTCGGTGGACAGCGCGAGGCCAGGCGTCCGCTTCTCCGACTCTCAACCTATGGTGCTTGGCCGAGGTGGGCAGCGAGGAGACATTTATCAGTTGGTGAGAAACTGAGATTTTTTGTAGGTACAACCATTGGTTATTGGCATCTGTAGTGTAATAGGTAAGCTTTTTGCCTTTGTGCGCAGAAGATCGGGAGTTTCACGTAGGGAATTTTTTCCTTTTTTTGTCTGTCTTTGTGCTGGGATGTTAGTTAGTTGTGCCCTTCACTCCACCTGGAGCCTAGGCCATCAACAACAGCTCTCTAACGTGTCCTAATCTGTGCTGTCTACTCCAGCTGTCCCCATCCGAATCCTGTCAGTGTCATATCCGACCCAAGGTCCCTACGCCAGGTGTTTCTGGGTCTTCCTAGTTTTCTTCTCCCCTGTATGTTCCACTTCAAAGACTGTCTTGTGATATTTCCTGGTGGTATTATGGTTAAGCTCTTTGCCCATCATGCCGAAGACTCGAGTTCAATCCCACATGAGAACGATAGGCATGATCAAAGTGGCTTGCCTCTAAAATGACTAAACAGTGGCCCAAGGGGTATAAAACCAAAACCAGTGTGCCGACAATACTGAAAATCCTCATTGAGAAGATAAATCCTCTTATCCCACACACCTCTTGAACTGGCGCTGTGGTGTAATGGTTAGGCTCTTCGCCTGTATGTGGAAGACCATGTTCATTCGCAGACTCTCTGGAGGGTCTTTCTGCTGGGATTTTTTCCTTGTCAGCACGGGTTGGCCCTGACAAGCAGGGTCGAAGTAGCCGGATCTCTTACATGACCTTACAGTGCTGCAGGATATGTGAAACTGGAAACTAAACACCTCCTGATCTGTGTGTATGTATCTGCAGGGGCTGATGTTCCTGACGCTGGTCCTAGGTCGCCCGATCATGGAAGTCATCCCAGACATCCCTTCTCATCTGCCCACCGTCGTACAAGATTTCCTGCACAAGTATGTACACACTCTGTGTAGTTTGACCTCCTTATTCAAAGGGAGTTAAGCATTCTAGGATAAAGACATTCTGCATACTACAGACTTTTTTTTTATCTTTATACTTCACCTTTTCCTGAACACTTTATTTTCCTTTGTTATAATTGTTTTATAGCAACATTGAAATGACCATTGTCTGTGGTCTTATGGTTAAGCTCTGCCCATCATGCCGAAGACTCGAGTTCAATCCCATATGAGAACGATCTCGTCTCTCTGCTGGGATTTGTCCTTCGCAGCTCTGATTGGTCATGACAGGCAGGGCCAAAGCAGCATGTCTCTTAAATGACCTTACAGTGTTTAAAAAAAACTGGTTATCAAAGCAAACCAAAAATCGAAATGTTATACTTCAAGCTTTGAGTTGTGGCTGCCACTGCCCTCATGTTGCTTTATCTTTCATTTAAAACTCATATTGAGTTTGTAGAACGATCTATTTCCTGTTATATACCTCTGCTCTTTTAAAGTATAATTGGGCTATCTGGTCTCCTATGCCTAAATAACAAACTTTATACTACCCACGTAATAGAGACAAAGAGAAAAATACGGGGGTCGGATATTTTCCTAGTGTTATCCTACCCACGTAATAGAGACAAAGAGAAAAGTACGGGGGTCGGATATTTTCCGATGTTATCCTACCCACGTAGCCTAATAGAGACAAAGAGCAAAATACGGGGGTCGGATATTT
>JAUKPP010273508.1:0-11071 GCA_032273245.1 Phyllaplysia taylori | reverse complement strand
AACCGGGGTAAAAAGCAGTGTCCCTTTCAGCTAAGGCTCAAAGTGGCCAGAACCTTAAATCATCTTATATTATAGTGCTGCAACTGGTGTATAACCAAAAATTAATAAAAGAGCAACGATCGAAATAGTTTTATACAGTTGAAGTGCTCGAACGACCACATATGTAAGACGACCAAATCCACAATCGACCACTTTCTCTTGACTCCCAAATTCCATTTTCTATATATAATCCCTTTCTAGACGACCACCTGTCTAAAACGACCACTTTTTCTCCACATTGAGTGGTCGTCTTAAACAGGTTTGACTGGATTTTAATAACTGCTAAGGTTGTCCGCCTGCAACAATAATGACACAAATGGATTGCATTTATATAGCCCATTTCCCACTACTGGCTCTATGCGCTTTACAATCATTACCCCGGCAGACCAAGTTATTCAGAAACCTGGCGGGCGCTGTGGTGTAATGGTTAGACTCTTCGCCTTGCATGCGGGAAGACCCTAGATCGATCCCCGATCGCGGACGATCAGGTTTTCTTCTGCTGGAATTTTTTCCCTCTCAGCCCGGGTTGGCCCTGGCAGGCAGGGTCGAAGTGGCCCGTCTCTTAAATGACCTTACATTGTTGCAGGGGACGTAAAACTGGTAACCAAACCAAAATTCAGAAACCTTCTCAACTTCCTGCAAGGACAGGAAATAAAAAAACCACAAAACAACAACAACAACAACAACATCAACCAAAAAAAAACGAGAAAAGGTAGTTTATAGTTTGATTACTGTATTCTATTCTTTCACATTTTGGCAGAATGACGGGTGATATTTTGATAAATAAAACTCTGACACGGTGAGATCAAGACATAGTGAATCCACAGGGTAAATAAACATGTCATCGTCATATTAACAGCAACAACAACAACAAAACAACAACAGCAACTTAGATTTGCACAAGGTATATATGCATGCATACTGCAAATAAACTTAGCAACAGCAACAACAACAGCAACAACAACAACAACCTACATAACATTAGCTCAAGGCATTAATGCATCCATACTGCAAATAAACTCATCAAAAACAATAACAATAACAACAACAACCACAAGTTACATTAGCACAAGGAATTGATGCATCCATACTGCAAATTAACAGCACCTTTAACAACGATAAAACAAACAATAACAACAACTTATACTCTCCAAGGATGTAATGTATCCACACTGTAAATACACATAATCCCTAACAACAACAACAACAACAACATTAGCAATAACAACAACAACAACAAAAACAACATGTCCGATTAGTTATTTGTGTGTAGCACTTTTAAATTTTTGCGAGGTGAAAATCTGAATTCAAATCGCAAACTAAATTCCTCTACAGAGATTTCATCAACATCAACAAACGACAACAACAATAACAACAACAGTATTATTGTTATTATAATAATGACAATAATAATAATTAGAAGAAGAAAAACAAGAAAAAGAAGGAAGAGGAGGAGGAAGAGGAGGAGGAGAAGGAGAAGAAGAAGAAGAAGAAAAAGAGTAACAATAACAATAAAAACAACAACAACTTACATTGACAAAAACAACAACACAAGAACTAACATTACCAGCAACATTGTGATGAAACTACGTCTTGACCGGGCTGAAAATAAAGTCAACAAAATGAATTATGATAAAAGTTCATCTAATTAGATATTTGGTAAATCTACATCATCAACATTATCAACAACAACAAAAACAACAACTAAAACAAAAACAAAAACAACAAATACAAACATTATCAAACTATCATGGCAGTTTGAAATCAGTTGTTTATAGAGACGCCAGCATCTTTGGCTGTTTTAGGCAATGAGCATGACAATAGTTTGTTGTAAACCGGGGTCGAAGAAAAACAAAACTCATTTCAAAATCAATCTAAGTAATTGTTTTGTAAATAAACAAGATCATTAAAAAGGGGAAACACTACCAACAACAAAAGCTTACATCAGTAACATGGCACTATTTCGTCTTGAACCGGGTCAAATATGAAAACATGGCATTGAGAATCCAAAAAAATTATTTGAAATAATACATTTTTTCTATATTATTATACTATCATAAAATATGGCACTATTTTTGTACAATAAACATGTTGGCAACTTCAGATGAAATATGTGCGTAAATATTGATAATGACATTATATTAAATCACTGCATAAGATGGCACTACAAGACAACCCAACTGTTGGTCACTCGAGCAAACAATATGGCACAGTTTTTCTGCTATATATGAAACAAACTCCAAATGGCACATTTTTATATCGTGTATGAAAACATAATAATAATATACGTATGCCACAGTTTTTTGCTATTGTATATTAACATACGTCTAATGGCACAGAATTGTTTTTCTATGTATGAAAGCATACGTCGTTAATGTATTCCAAACAAAGAAAGAGGAACCGCAAAGACAAACAGTCCCGAAGCATTAAATAAAAAAATAACAGAAATAAGAGCAGGAACATCACGGGCTTCAATAATAATAAAAACAGCGTAAAAAACAACAACTACAACAACAAAAACAACAACAACAACAACAGCAGAAGCAGCAGCAGCAGCAACAACAACAACAACAACAACAACAGCAGCAGCAAAAGCAACAACAACAACAACAAGAACAACATCAAGAACCAGAACAACAACAACAACAGCAAACAAACAAAAGAACAATAAGAAAACAGCACAGCACCAACAACCTAACCACCAAAACGTAATAAAATTATTTCTTAGGAATAGGCCTAGATCAGCAAACTTCTGTCTTTACACTACAAAAGGCAAAAATATTAAACAACAACAACAACAACATCAACAACGACAACAACAACAATAACATTAGCAGCAGCAAAACAACAAACAACAACGACAACAACAACAAAGAGACATTAAAGGTAACATTAACAGGAACAATAAGAATAATTGCATTATAAACAATCACAGAAACAACATGCTCGAAGCGAGCCATCATTACATTTGCACCTGAAAAACCGAGCTCCTTCCTTCGAGGCCAGGAGAAAGCGGATGGCGCCAATCTGTTGTACACACGGGTCGAAAAACTTCTATAATCACACATTTTGTCACAGTAAATACACGACAATGACTCAATAAAACTGAACTATCAATGTCAGAAGCTGCCTATGAACTAATATTAAATATACAACGACATGAAATCAAACATTCAAAAGTCCGGTAATATTTTGCCAGTTATCTCAGCTATGACTAAAGATTTCTATAAATACAAGATCGCATTGGCCAAAGACATATAAATACAAGATCGCATTGGCCAAAGATTTGTAAAAATACAAGATCGCATTGGCCAAAGATTTGTAAAAATACAAGATCGCATTGGCCAAAGATTTCTATAAATTCAAGATTGCATTGACCAAAGATTTGTATAAATGCACGATCGCATTGGCCAAAGATTTCTATAATTACAAGATCCCACTGGCCAAAGATTGCTATAAATTTACACCAGATCACGCACTCTGAAGTTATATTCGTATCCATTGGTGCCGCCATCATGAAAAGAAATACATTAAACTAATAGCATCAAAAGGGTAGAGAAATAACATCAACTTATTGTATCGTTGTAGGTAGATGCTTAGAACAGTCAATTAGAAGTTATTTATTTATTTATGGAAACGCCAGCTTCTTTGGCTGTTTTAGCCTGATATGGAGAGATGCAACCTATCAAAAACGGTGGCACCCAAGCACACCACAGGAGGGGGTTCCAATGGTAGACAAGACCATAAAAGAGTGAAGATCCCACACTTCGGGAAAAAATTGTGTCCCGGAAATGAGTGGCGCCACCAAGCGTCGGGTAACCTTATCAGCTGACCGATGCGTTTGGTTTGGTTTGGTTACCAGTTTTACGTCCACTACAACATTGGAAGGTCATTTAAGAGACGGACTACTTCGACCCTGCCTGTCAGAGCCAACCCGGGCTGAAGGAGAAAAATCCCAGCAGATAAAAACAACCATATTGTCCACGATCGGGGATCGAACCGAGGTCTCCCGCATAACAGGCGAAGAGCCTAACCATTACACCACAGCGCTGGTTAACCGAAGTGTACAAACGTAACAAAATGGCCGCTGATTGAAGCGCTGGTGTGCACTGTGGGACACTTTCTGCTAAAAAGCCAAAGATGCTGGCGCCTCTATAAACAACTAACTTTGAACTTCTTGTAGACGGAAGATAAGAGTGCAGCTTTGTTTAAATCAAAAGGTTACCCGCCGTTTGGAGGCGCCACTCATTTCCGGGACGCATTTTTTTAGTTGACGGAAGAGAAGAGTGTTCCATTTTTTTTCTATTACAATCTTTGATGGTAGACAAGAGAACTCGTCATTTTCATGACGTCGGTGGTATGCACATTCTACGTATTTATAGAAATCTGAGAAAAGTCTATTGGACTCAATTTTCACTCGGGTCAATATTACATCAGGCTCTTTACAGTTTTCCAATTTTGGTTCATCGATGCATATTAGACACACACACACATACACGAATATGGCACTAGTGAGTTGATTTAACTAAACGGAAACAGCATAATAATACTGCTATCTATTAACTGAATGACGTGATTGCAATCACACACAAACATAGAAAACGTAAGACAGTACAGTCAAACCTGTCCAAGACGACGACCGAATGTCGAGGAAAAAAGTGGTCGTTTTAGACAGATGGTCGTCTAGAGAGGGATGTTATACAGAAGAAATGCAATTTGGTAGTCGATGAAAAGTAGTCGTTCGTGCAGGTGGTCGTCTTATACAGGTGGTCGCTTGAGCAGGTTCAACTGTAGTTGGCTTTTAGTTAAATGATATACAATATGATAGAGTTTTTCTACAGACACACCTACGCACACACACAAATGCACACACATTATAAATATATTACACATAACATTCATACTGTGTAACAACACTAAAAGTTGGTTTTAGCCAAACGATACACAAAAACTCTTGGCCTTGAAATGACGTTTTAGTGTCGATGGAGCCTTAAAACCTAAAACAAACAAGAAATACGCAACCACTCAATTTGATCAATATCTTTTTACATCAACAACAGGCAAACTTTTTGTAAGACCTTTCTGAATCACCAGTTACATGAACTAACACAGGTTGGCATTGATACCGGTATTACAAAAAATAAATAATAACAGATTGATTTGATATAGCGCCTACCCCCGCCCGGCTTGGTTATTAGTTTTACGTCCCCTGCAACACTGTAAGGTCATTTAAGAGACGGGCCCTCGCCCGGCGATGTGGTGTAATGGTTAGGCTCTCCGCCTGTCATGTGGAAGACCCGAGCTTGATCTCGGTCGCGGACGATCTGCGGTTTTTTTTCTTCTTGTTTTTCAGCGCCCCATGTGTCAGAAGTTTTGGGGGATTGGAAGAAGTCTCAAGCGCGTATTCCAACAGTGGCAGTGGGCTTAGTGTCTAAGAAAAGTGATCTGGAAAGATCGACACAGTAAAAGGATACGGCTTCCTTTATTACAACAGAGACAAATTTAATATAACCTCGTGCAACGAACGGGAATTTGCTCTTGTAAATACATAAATATATAAATACTCATAAAATACGAAAACAATAATTTGAAAAACGTTAGAAATAGAAAGAAACGAAACAAAAAACCCCAACTCGGGGTCTTCTTCGAGCCTAACAATTACACCACAGACGCCGGTAAGGCTGGTTGAACAAAGACAGGTGCAATTCAAAACCCTTTTTAGATAGAAACAATCACAAAGTAAAGTTAAACACCCCTTTTAAACCTAAATGCACTTAGTGAAAAATACCTCAACGGGACTAATTGCTTTGAAAAACCATCAATAAAATCACAATCAATAGGGGAAAACGGCGAACAAGGGGCTAAGACAGCGAAAGACGCTGGCGCCTCTTTAAAAATAAACAGTAACAACAACAAAACAACACACCTAATTGATTATTTGAGCAAAGTATACCTAGCAACGACTGACGCTCGCGCTAAACTGAGATAAGTTCTGTGAGGTGAGCAATTTGACAGGGGAGCAAAGGGGAATCAGAGAACCACGTAAGAGCGAGTCTGACTCCATGGTAACACAATAGAGCTGTTCCATACTCAATAAAAATAGAAGAAACAGCGGTGATTTCCCGAAACGTGGGGGAAAGATCGCTGTGTAAGAGTTTAATCCCTTACTCGGTATTTATGATGGAAAACCCCATGGTTTTGTTTATTGCAGTGCATTTAGGCGCAGATCTGCACCCTCCCCGCTGGGAAATCCCGTTTTTTTCACTGTTATTATCGAATATGCGACAGCTCTATTGCACTGCAATACAACAAAAACCTGGGTTTTTCTAGCATAAGTATGACACGTAGCTATTAAAGTACATGTACTAAGCTTAATTTCTGCAGCAGACAAAATATTTTTTTATATTTTTGGTAACTAATCCACAACACACAACGTGCACGTGATGACTTTGCTAATTTTGACACTCTGATTACGAAAAGTGGCTAATTTTCAGACCAGCAGACGCTTATTTATTACCGGCGCTGTGGTGTAATGGTTAGGCTCTTCGCCTTGCAAGCGGGAAGACCCTGGATCGATCCCCGATCGTGGACGATCTGGGGGGTTTTCTGCTGGGATTTTTTCCCCTCTCAGTCCGGGTTGGCCCTGACAGGCAGGGTCAAAGTAGCCCGTCTCTTAAACGACCTTACAGTATTGCAGGGGACGTAAAACTGGTAACCAAACCAAACCAAAGCTTATCTATTTGTTTTGATTTGCCAAGCATAACTCCCTCTGGGGAAACAGGAATAATGGGTCACGTCAGACTCGATCTTGGGTGGATCACCGGAAAACTGAGGTAAAGTATGGCGTGGCAGTGTGAGGTAGGACAACCTAATAGGTGAACTTTGGGGGAAAGGAGGAGGGAGGAAGGGGGGGGGGGGGGTGTGAGGTAATTGTAGATCAAACAATACGAAAAAAAATTAGTGGGGTGGTACTGTTCTCTCCTTTTCTGATTTCTATCTTTCTGACAGGTCTCTCTCTCTTTCTTTCTCTCTCTCTCTCTCTGATAGGTCTCTCTCTCTTTCTTTCTTTCTCCTTTCTCTCTCTCTCTCTCTGATATATCTTTCTCCTTATCTGTTCTCTCTTTCTGGTTTCTATCTCTCTTACAGGTCTCTCTCTCTATCTCTATGTCTGATATGTCTTTCTCCTTATCTGTTCTCTCTTTCTCCGTTCTCTCTCTCTCTGGTTTTTCTCTCTCTCATCAGTATGTTATGCAGTCGATACATCTCCACCGCTAGGGGTGGATCACATAATTTTCACCGGTTGGGTGTGTCACATCATAAAATGGTTATCACTTTGGGGGTTCACAGAGAATATTATATCACTCGGGTGGTTCACAAAGAACAAAAAAAAGATTTCATCGCTTGTGTACATGTGGTTCACAAAATAAGTTTTTATCGCTTGGGGAATTCATACAGAAAATGTTTATCTTTCTTGTAAGACACACAAAAAAGGTTTCATCACGTATGTAATTCACAAAGCAAGATTTTATCGCTTGGGGAATTCACACAGAACATAATTTCATCTTTCTTGCAGGACACAAAAAAATAATGTCATCACTCGTGTAATTCACAAAACAAGTTTTTAGCGTGTGGAAAAATTCACACAAAAAATTTCGTCTTTCTTGTAGGACACACAAAAAATGGTCATCGTTTGTATAGTTTATAAAGCAAGTTTTTATGGCACAGGTAATTCATACCGAAAATCTCATGTTTCCTGTAGAACACAAAAACAGTTTTCATCGCTGGTACAGTTCTGATAATAGGTTTTATCACCTTGGTAGTTCGCATAAAACAGTTTCTTTGTTTTAGAAGTAGGCCTACGATGACATGCTCACATAAAATGTTTTCCTCCATTGGGCAATTCACACATAAATGTATGTTAATATGGCACAATTCATTATTAATCTCTGGCGCACTGATATGGGCAGACTTGATATGGTTTGGATTTGTTTTGGTTTTACGCCCCTTGTCACACGGTATGGTCAATTTTAGAGGTGGGGTACTTAACCCCTGCTACTCGTGAGAGCCAGCCAGGGCTGAGAATGACGTAATATCCCGGAAGAAAATGATGTTCATCCAACGTGGGGATTGAACTCCCGCCACTTGTATGATAGGTGAAGAGACTAACCGTTACACCACAGACGCCGATAGCCCCACATGGAAATCGTACAAACATCCCAACATCAAGACTGTGGCTACTTGAATTTCGGCCAGCGTCTCTCATCAGATGGTGAGTTTCATTGTGTCATTGCGCGTAACTTGGTAAAAATCCATCGCTGTTTTTCATAAGTGTTAAAACCTTTCTTGAAATAATGAATCCGCGAATGAATGTCCATGCAGTACAGGAATCAGAACCCCACAACACATTCTCCTAGACTTCCCAACCTTCAGAACCTTAGGATGCCAATTCTGGCCTGAGGGAACCGATATGAGACAGAAGCTGTGGGGCCCCGAAAATACCCGGAGCAGACAGCGGCCTACATCAGGGCGACTGAGCTACATGTTTGAACGCATGATCAGTTATTACATGGGAACGCCGAAGAAATAAGGAAAATATTAGGATACAACTTTGCAGCATCACTCACAGTAGGAGAGCCCCTTTTTCCTCATCACCTTCTTGACAAAAACGATGACACATTAGAGACTTAGCAGGTGGTCGCTTTAGTATAAATGCCATGGTATATTTGTGTCTGTTTTAGGTCCTTATCGACACTGTAAATTCATCACAGAGAAAGGCCTCCTAGTATCCGTCTCTCGGGTTGAGCATGATCCTTCCCGACAGCTGCAAGTCGGGAAATGCATGAGGGGTGGGGGGGGGGGGGGTCCGTTAATCTGTTAAGGAGTATAGGTCAAGTCGTTATCATGCAAAGCAAAAATTCACCACATCTGAGATGGCGAATAATGCTGCTATTTACGTCATTTATAACGGGAGACCCCCACCAGGCCAATCAGGCCTGAGAAGAGCGTATCAAAGCAGAAAGACGAATATTATTATTATTTTCATCTCCACGTGAAAATCGAACTCGGGTCTTCTGCGTGATAGGTGAAGAGCCTAAGCATTGAAGTACAATCCGTCTGCTTCATAGAACACTAAAGCGGTGTACAGTCTCGTTGGATCTCACGGGTAATGTAACCAATACTTGGACAAGCTACGGACGCATGGCTACAGGCTAGTCTATCTGGCCTTGAACTTGGTCAATCCATCCCACAATGAAGCAACGCCGTTTCATAGCGCCGTCCTCTTGGACATGAACTTAGGTTTATCCATGGCACAATGAAGCAACGCCGTTTCGTAGCCCCGTCTTCCCGGCCTTGAACTTGGCTAATGGATTTGTTACGATGTGTAAAGAAGCAAATGCCTAGACAATATCCTGTCTAACAGCATCGACTTTCCTCCCTTGGACGTGGTGAGTCCGTATGTCTCCGGTATACAATGAAGCAATGCCGCAAGAGGGCCTTGAACTTGGCCAACACATAGTAGATTGCATTTATATAGCGCATTTCTCCGCTCGAAAGCAGGCTCTATGCAGGCTTTTGGTTTGGTTACCAGTTTTACATACCTTACAACACTGTAAGGTCATTTAAAAGACGGGCTACTTTGACTCTGCCTGTATGGGCCAAGCCGGGCTAAGAGGGAAAATCCCAGCAGAAAAAAACCTCCAGATCGTCCGCGGTCGGGATCAAACCGGGGTATTGTGCATGACAGGCGAAGAACCTAACGGTTACACCACAGCGCCGGTTTCTATGCATGCATTAATGGGACAAGGAAGTGTCTCAAAGTTATTGGTCCACCTTGGCGGCCTTGAACTGGGCTTATCCGACTGGTCCCACGGGTTGTGTAACCAACACCCGGACATTCTACCGTCTCATAGCTTCGGGCCTGTCGTAGCAGGCTTGCACGTGGCCCGCCCTTGTGCTTGAATTGAATCGCTTTTTACTTTTACGTCGCTTGCAACACGGTAGGGTAGTTTAAGAGACCCCTGTCAGGGCCAACCCAGGCTGAGTGGGACGGATCCCAGCAGAAAGACCTCGATGCTTGTCCGAAGGAGGGAATCGAACTCGGGTCTTCTTTAGGTGGTTTGGGTTGATTACCAGTTTTACGTCGCCTGCAACACCGTAGCGTCATTTAAGAGACTGGTTATTTCGGCTCTGCCTGTCAGGGCCAACTCGGGCTGAGAAGGAAAAGATTCAAGGTGGAAAAAAGCACAAGATCGTCCGCGCTCGGGATCGGAACTTGGGTCTTCGGCGTGACAGGCGAAGAGCCTCACCATTACATCAACATTCATCTGCCTCAAAGCATGATGAAGCAGCACCGCCTCATAGCCCTGTCTTGGCGACCTTGAACTTGGCTAAGTCGTCTGCCTCAAAGCATAATGAAGCGGTAACAACGTCTCACAGTCCTATCTTCCCGGCCTTGAACTTGGCTAAGCGGTCTGCCTCAAAGCATAATGAAGCAGGAACGTCTCATAGCCCTGTCTTCCCGGCCTTGAACTTGGCCAAGCCGTCTGCCTCCACGTACTGTGTCCGAGTGTCCACCATCTCACACAGGAGCGGGCTGTCCTTGAGAACGTCCTGGAACACCGCGCCTTTGTGCGCGCGCATAGCTTTGTCCGTCAGTGACCTGGGGTGAGGAACAGACAGGGCTTAGGTTAGTTGTTTATAGAGGCACCAGCTTCTTTGACTGTTTTAGCCGAGAATAGAAAAGGCTCAATTTAGTTGGTTATAGAGAATAGGCAAGGCTGAAGTTAATTTTTGTAGAGGCATCAGCTTCTTTGAATGTTTTATCCGCGAATAGAAAAGGCTCAAGTTAGTTGGTTATAGAGGCACCAGCTTTTATGGCTGTTTTATCCGAGAAAAGACAAGACGTGGAAGAGGAGGTGGGGGGGGGGGGGGGGGGTGAAATTGAAATGGGAAAGACGGGTATTCAGGAGGGCGTTTTGCCCATATTTAAAAAATAACAATTTGAACATTGAAAACGCCTTTAACACACACA
>JAUKPP010273497.1:0-11073 GCA_032273245.1 Phyllaplysia taylori | reverse complement strand
TATAGCCGGGTACCCATTCACACCTGGGTAAAGGGAGGAAAATTTGTGTAAAATGCCTTTCCCAAGGACACAACGTCGGGCCCGAGCTGGGGTTCGAACCCGCAACCCTCTGACTACGAGTCTGGCAGCCTAACCACTAGACTACCGACGGTAGATGTATTAGCCCTTTGTTCGTGAGGCAGATGCACCAAAATGGCGGCACCCATGCACGTCATTGCGCCATGATTGTCCACAGTGTGGTAGCAGGGTTTCATTGGATGCAAAGAGAAGCGTTCATGTTTATGATGTAGTAAGAGTAAGCTGTCTGGTTTATCTATGGATCCTCATGGTTAATGTAGAGTTTAGTGCTTAGATTAGGGTTTGGTGTTTGGATGAGATCTAATTTGGTATGATTATGATTTTATTTTTTTGTCCCTTTCAGCATTATCAGGTCATGCATGTGGTTGGACCTGTGGTTTAAATGTCCACCATTACCAGTATTGAGAGAATGATGAGAAATACAAAAGCTCCTAGTCAGTTATCAGCATGAAACTTGCTGTTACTTGGATGATGAGCAATTTTAAGCTGGCAATTCATTCCTCGTCAAATGAAGGTGAAGAGTCATTAGATTAATCCCCTTCTCATGCAGGGTAGGATTAGGCTAAAGTTTTATAGTTTTGCCTCTCTCATGTGGCAGAATCAGTTTGAAAGTTTGCTCTAAGCTGTGTGAACAGAAAAATACTTTTCAGTCGAGTTGTGTCCTCATTTTGTTGGGGAAGCAGAATTATAAATGTTGAACTTCCATTGCAATATTGTTACTTTGAGTTACTTATGATCTCTTTATGAATGCGTGCGTCAGAAGCTACCATTTAGGACTATTCGTCGATCCACAAAGGTACACAAGAGATGGTCATGGTATAACTTTCGTCTTTTTCAATCTAAAGTTTTAGACAAGAAAGTATACTTGTTTCAGTTAAAGCATTTATTGATTCTGTGGGCTCTGTCATGTCAAACTGCTGCAACTCAATGAAAAAAGGAAACATGCTAGATCTTATATTCTAAAATGTTTCAGCATGGCCTTGTGATGCAGGATTTATACATGCGTTTCAAAGCAATGCCATGCCCAAGCTTTTTTGCGTCGTAAGATTTTACTCCATTGAACCAAAACGCATTTTCCTTTCCCCTCTCACTTTTGGGGGAATTAGGATGAAGGAAGCTGAACAGTTTTGTCAGACCTGCAAGTAATTACTATTTAACTGAATTAAATTTTGTTTTCTCTTTTATTTGTTTAATTTTTATTATTTCTGTGTAACTCTTCAGTGGTCTCATCTTGTGTTTTGAGTTGAGTGTTGTGTTTGTGACAGGAAGTAACACGAGAAATTTTTGCTGAGTTTGATTATTTATTTCTGGTTTGCTGTTCTATTTTTGTGTAAGGATTGTCTTGGTTTGGACCAATGTAATTATTTTACTTGCAATTTGCAATTGCCATATGCTGACCTGGACTTTTTTTTTTTTCATACCTCACTGTATGTGTTTTCTTGGGCCGTGAATCATATTATTTCTCCGTCTCATTCTATGTTTTATATCATGTATATTGACATGGTCATTTACATTTGCATAAGTCAAATTTTACGTGTTCTCGGAAAACAAATGAAGATGATTATATTTCATGAACACAAAGACTTCAAAGAGCCTTTCTTTCACACAGCCTTGTTGCTTATAAAAAAAACAGGAAGAAAAACAACCCTGTTGCATGAGAAACTTTTTAGCATGAGTTTTATGTGTAGAAAGAGGATTGAAGGCAGGGATAAGACCCATGAGGTCTTTTTGGGATAGCAAGCTGAAAGTGCTTACAAATGCCTTGAGCAAATGTGTAATGACGGTGCCAATAAATTATAAAATGCAGTTAACTGCGCAGTGCTGTGCACTTTACATCATGGAGGAAGATTGTGGGTGTGGATATAAGGCAATCAGGGGGGGAACTTGGTGATTTTATTTTTGCATACTCCAGTACTTTATTAGTCTGGGCGGGATGGGAGATTAGGTGGTTTTAGAACTGATTTGACACATGTTGTACTGCCCTAGATTTTTTATTCTTCAAATTGTTGCCTCAATCAAAACTCACACACCCCTACAGACATAAATACAAAGAGATTTTTTTAGATAGAAAGAAGGATCAAATTCTCTGGATCAAGTACGTGTACCGATATAGTCAAGGAGTATCCAAAAGCAATCACAGACGTTTTTGCAAACCTAAGATGAGATGTTAAATACCTTTTTTTTTTAATTTAAATTTAGGCTTCTTGAGTGCTTTATGTTTGTGAATAGGTATTTTATTTTGTACTAATGAAACTACCTTTAAGGCCAAGAAAAAAATTACTTACCGGTTTTGAATTTTCAATTTTCAATTATTATCATTCAGATTTTTCTCGCCCAATTTTTACACTGTTTTCATGCAGAGTAACTTGTCTCTTATATGACCTTACAGTGTTGCAAGAGACATAAAACTACACCCATCCCCCAACAATCACCCGCTCTGACTTTTGAGATTACAGCTTTATTTTACTGTGTCTGCTATTCATTTATCTGATTTCGCTGAGTCCATCCTTTCACCAAGCTCAAGTCATAACTGGTGGTTGCCTCCCCCCAACGTATCCAGCCAGTTTTGTGTTATAAATGCTTGTAATCTGTGATACACCTTGCTTTATTGATAACTTTTATCTATAGCTTTTTTTTTTACATTCAAAACAACCCTTTGTAATTTCATTACCGGTACGGTAGTCTCATTGTAATATTAACAAATGTCACAATGATATTACATTTAAAATTGAAAAATGCATGCATATGACATTATGAAAAGCTATTTTGTAACATCAGAACTTACACTGAGCATTTTGTCTTAGTAAGTAGAATGTGACATTTGAAGTTACAATGTGACTGTTGGAAGTTGTAGAGATGTATTGGATCAGGGAAAAAACATTACAGTGGAACCCATGTATAAGAGGTCGGGACATAACAGGCACCCGGTTATTATAACAGTGGTTTTTAAAATCCCCGTTTTTTCTCCCTCTTTGCCTTTAGTAAAATTTACCGGCTGTAGCAGGGACTTGAAGAGCCTAGTCGGTTATAACATGGGGGCCCAAACCCACAAGTATCTCAAAATACAATGCATTTGCCTACATTGTGCTCAGGTGCCCCTACAGCTGAAGGCAACGGAGAGCTAGGCTAGGCCCAGTTCGTGAATACTGTGTGTGTACTGCAGGCAGACAGAGCATAGCACAACACACAACAGTCAGCTTGAAAGTGAAAGACACTACAAGTGATTTTCAAAAAACGGTGATATAGGCGATTTCGGTGGTTTCCCTTGAAATTCAGCTATAACAGGACTCAGATAACAGGGATTTGAGGCTGGTCCCACCATCACTGCTATACTGAGGTTCCACTGTATTAGTCTTAATATTGTCTTTATCAGATCTTACACTGTACAGAAGCTGTATGGTATGCCACTTGTACAGCAAACCAGCAGGTTCCCAGGTAAAGCTGTCGATGAATTCTGGAGGATTTTTATAATTTGGTTTACTAATAATGTTTATATTGAGTAAACTACACCAAAGTTTAAAGATTTTAGGTATTTATTTTATTGTCCTCACTTTATTGAGGCAGATCATCGTTGAATTTTTGGTTAGCACTACAAGCGTAGGTGCTAGTTTAAATTCATGTACAATGTATTTGTATTGGCATTTTTCTCGTTTGTGCTTTACCGATAACTTGTGGGAATTTATTTAACCACATTCTAGAGGGTTGGTAAACTCGACCAAGTGAGTGAAATTATATTGTCATATATACTTGGTTACTCGAAGTAAACTGTACATTTTTCACTTTTTACATTTCTGGTTCGAGTTTGTAATTTAACAGCTCAACGTGTATGAAAAGTAATAAGAATAATAGTACATGTAGTAATAAGAATAATAAACACATCTAGAGAGCCTTTGCTCCCCACATTGGGCACCAGGCACTTCACTTTGAAAATTAAACTGAGGAGAGAAATTCTCTTTGAGTGAACAGCTTCAATTTCTGTGATTGAGAGTAATGATATCTCAAAATGCTGTATACGGTGAATTTTTTTAAAGACACCTTTTCTTTCTTCTCTAAATATTCAGATAAAACTGATATGTATATATGATTTCTTTTATGTGACTTTGTTTCAGAGAAATTGTGTATCGCATTTCAATCATTAAGAATCATTTGTTGACCATGATAATTGACATCATTCTTTTAGGCTCTACGGTGTGCATCGATACTTTCCTTCTTTCTATCCTCATATACTGAAGGACAGCAGCCTTTGTCTTTGTATTCTGAGACTGCGCCAGATGTGTCCGAAAACTTTTGTGCATTACATTATATTATATGACATTTTTGTTATAATGCTTTCTGTTTGCTGTAATAAATATTTGTTTTCAATATTTTGTTTTTAAACTCTTGTGTTAGATTTTTTATTGTGAGTCATTTTGGTTGTTTTTATTTTGGTCATCAGGATTTTAAATTTGGGAACATCTGTTGTGATTTTGTTCCTTTTACATTTTCCAGTCGTTGAGTTAGTTTGGTTTGATAACCAGTTTTACATCCCTTGCAACACTTGAAGTTAATTAAGATAAGAGATGGGACCGGCATCTGTGGTGTAATGGTTAGGCCCTTCGCCTATCACGCAGAGAATGTGAGTTCGAGGCCCGCGTTTGACAGTTTGTTTGATCGAGTTGATTTTTCTGCTGGGACAATGTCCCTCTCAGCCCAGTTCGAAGTAATGACCTCACAGTGTTGCAAGGGATGTTAAGCATAAAAGCCCAAACCAAATCAAGAGACGGGCTACCACGAGTCTGCTTAGCGGGGCCAACCTAGGCTGAGTGAAATGAATCCCAGAAGAAAAAACACATGTTCGACCCCATAAAGCATCGAACTCGGGTCTTCCGCATGATGGGCGAAGGGCCTAGTTATTGCACAAGATACCGCTAGTCTTTCTTTTATTCCATTTTCTCTTTCTTGGAATTGGAATGCATATTGAGTCGAACCTGTTCATAATAGTCCCTCAGATCACAGAGGAAAGTAACCAGGTGGCAGCTATGAGAGGGTCTGGTTTGGTTATTAATTTGAGTAATTTTACATCCCTTGCAACACTATAAGGTTATTAATAAATGTCTACAGTCAAGTCCTCGTAATTTCAATTCGCTTAAACTTTAAAGTCAACTCTTGCTTGATTTCAACATCTTGGTGCAGTCCTGTTTTATACTATATTATATTTATCTCAATCTCGGATGGTCAAAAGCTTCAGCGGCATTTACACTTAATTTCAACTCTGAATGACCAGTTGTCAGCTGCAGACCTAGTCCTATAAGGGACCGCCCACAAAATTGTTGGAAAATTTTTAGGGGCCGTATAGTCCAAAAGTTGAAAGTCAAATATTGGAGGCCGTCGGAGCTTCCCATCATGGTAAAATTGTCAAACTTTTTACAGGTCTGCAGAAGAGACATTTTAGCGGGGCCTCACTCGCATTTCGCAATTCAGCGGTTCGTGTTGAGTTCCCAGTCATCTCAAGACTGCTTGCTCTTTTCGCCGTACCCAGCCTCTTGGGGATATACAGGGTGGTTTTTTTTATATTGATCGATTCTAAACTAAAATAATTCAAAGGCGGTAAGAGATAGAAGCATTCTGTTTTCAACCAATTAATGCTCACCCATTTAAGTTTTTTTCTGGTACCGAAATCAATTGATTTCATTTTGCAAACAGACCCAGATTTTTAGCGCACAGAAATGGCGCTAACCTGCCATTTACCATGCACGTCTGGTGAGTTTACAAAGCAGATCGCGCGCTTGCAATTCTGAGAAAATCGAAACTGAGCACAGCAAGGAAAGCACAAACCAAAACTCAATCAGAACTTGGTAGAGATGGGCACTGAGAATGGCTATAACAACGATGATAGCTAGAAGAGAACATGCGACTTGCTTTGTGCTCGGTCAATTGAAAAAGACGACTCCATTTTGATACTCCCAGAAACATCAATCTCTTTGTAACTTCAAAGAATAAAACTCAATTTTTTTTTTCGTAAAACATGAAGACAGAGCTTGTAAGACATTAGTCCTTTTGGAAAAAGTTTTAATAATCTTTTAATTGCCTTCCGATGGTTCCTAGTAGTCCTTCTCTTTACTTTGGTATGCCAGCACGCTGTTTTGATGCCGTGGCCTAAAAAAACTTTGTACCGCTAACACCTTTTTAGAAATGCCTTCTTTATCAACATAATATTATTAAGTATTCCAGAAACAACTTAAAATGACAGTGAATGATGTGCAAAAAAACGTTTCCGTTTATCCCTTACCATTTTCAACTTATTCAAGTTTAGAATCGATCAATATAAAAATAAAAAAAACCTATGTAGTCCCTTCTCGACTGTCTGCACACTGAAGCACAACTGCTGAGCTTTGCCTCTCCTCACTCTCATCATGACTCAACTGGCCAGGCATGCATACGTGAACCTGCACACATCAAACAGTGTAATCTTTACAAGTTATCTCGCTCCACCGAACCCAAGGTGTCAGACCCACACTACTTGGCTTAGAGGCACCTCCCTCTGCCAAGATAGTCTCTCTACTGTAATCTAGTTTCATTCACATATACATTTAGTTCCGACCGGCGTCTGTGGTGCAATGGTTAGGCGCTTCACCTATCATGCAGAGGACGTGAATTTGAGGCCCGCATGGGGCAGTTTGTTTGATTGAGTATATATATTTGATATACATGTATCTCTGTTTTTCTGCTGGGACAATGTCCCTCTCAGCCTGTGTTGGCCTTGACACTAAACAGGGAGGGTTGAAGTGGCCCGTCCCTTTAATGACCTTACAGTGCTGTATAGTGTAAGTAAGGGCTGTTAAGCCAAAACCAAACCAAACCAAACGTTGGTTCATCCTGTTTTCCCTTTAATTATCACATCAAGACATAGGAAAAAAAGCAGAAATGGCTAAGATCAATCTCATTTAAATTCCAGTTTCTTTCAGTCCCGACTTGATGTTAATCGGCCTCGACTGTACTTCCACCTGCTCTAACAGGGACCAATTCCTCTAGCACAAGTTTTGGCTTTTGGTTTTACGCCACTTTTGACACTGTTGGTAATTTCAGAGGAGGCCACTTTGACCCTGCCTGTCACTGGCGAATGCAACATCCCAGCAGAGAGATGGAGTTGGTTGTCCAACTTGGGGATTGAACTCCCATCCTTTGCATGATAGACAAAGAGTAACTATTACTACACCACAGATACTAGTATTTGACAATACATAAAAACACAAAGTACAACATATGCAAGAAAGATTATTTTAGAAAATTCTGTGGGTAATCTAGCACCTTTGTATAAAACACTGAATGTGTTTATTCAAGGGTAGGGAAGCAAACTATTGGTCATATTCTCATTACATTTGAAAGAAATATATATCAGATGGGAGCCGTGAAAATTATATCTCAAGGTAGACTACAATAATATACTTCCATATCCTTGGAGTTTGTTTTTATAGGAAAAACAACAAACGTTACATACATCATAGACAGGTAACAAAAAGAAATAAGTATTTAACACAACAGCAAAGTTTATTCATTCATCAAGAGCACAAACTCAGACACAACATGTGCCCTAAACAGTAGCTAAGAATAAAAATACATGTAGTTGGTTGCTTGTACAAGGCAATGCATAGTGTGATGGAAAGACAGTCAAAACAACGTTGCTTTTTGCCAGCTTGCTTCAAGCAACGTAAACACAAGAGTTGCCAAACCCTCAAAATCAAAAGGAAATTTTGTGTGAGATCTTTATTTTGTAGTGAGATTACCAAGACTACTCTTTTTAGACAGACGATCGTGATTGCTATATAAGACCTTTTTTTAAGAGTCTTAATAACAATGATCAACACAATTCGTGGTCATGAAGAAGTTTTATCAAGGTCTTGATCCTACCACAACTAGATCTAGAAAATGAAAAAGAAAGACAGACAGAAAAACAGGAGAATCTAATCCTTTCTGTGGGAGTGAGAGATTGCCCTACATTTTGTGAGACTCATGACAAAATTGCGAGGGTTGGCAACTCTGTCTATACTATTTACGTTGCTCAGGCTTTCGCCCATCTATGAATGTGTAGAAATACACAGTTTAAAGATTCTCATCAAGTGGAGGAAAAGTAGCACTGGGAGAAAATTGAAGCACAGGTGATATGTGCGAATCAACGCGTACTTAGTTCTATCAACACTGTAATAACTGAAGACCGATGATGGTTCTTTTCCATCTAGGAGAACCAGATACACGAGAGAATATCATCATTAAATATGTACACAACACACACGTAGTAATGCCCGTCTACACATTGTGGTTGAGATGCAACAAAATACATACATACATCAAACAATAAAGCCAGCATACCATTTGATATTAGTCTTGTTCATACATAATAAAGAGTACTGTACCCGCCTCTGTGGGGCAATGATTAGTTTCTTCGCCTATCATGTTGATCCTAGTTTTTCTGCTGGGATTTGTCCCTCTTCTAGGCCCTGGTTACCACAAACAGGCAGGGTCGAAGCAGTCCATCTCTTAAATGACCTTACAGTGTTGCAAGGGATGTAAAACAGGTAATCAAAATCAAAGAGTGACGTATTTCTATCAATTTATCAGATTTCTTAGCTACCCTACTTTGCGTAAATCCTCACGGACACTTAAACTGAAACTGTTTTGGTTTTCCTCCCCTTGTAACACTGTATGGTTATTTAAGAGCAAGCCTGTCAGGGTCAACCGTGGTTGAGATGGATACCATACAGTTAAAAATAACACACCAGCGCAGGGGCATAGATGTTCTGAATGGGACTATTTTGTTTTGTACCGTGCCGATTTGGTGCTGAATAATGAAAATGTACGAGGTCATTTTAATTCAAATCAGTTAATCTGGAATCAATAACTGTTTCGTTTGTACCAAAATGTGGTACAATTAGTACACCCTTAAAAAAGAAAACTGTACAAACTCATAAACTGAAACAAAAAGGAAGAAGACAGAAAACATTTGCTTCCAAATCAATTCTTTGGCTCATAGTATAGGAAGCACTTCAGTTTGTCCAACCAAGGGATCAACTTCCCATCCTCTAATGTGGAAGGCAAAGTACCCAACCATTACATTACAGATGTCAGTCACCAACACTATATTGTCCTACAATGTCCCTAACAAGGAAGTTTCATATCAAACTCACCAAAAAAGAAATCAAATTCATGACACCTGACACTGCTGGTCTTCTATTAAGTGTGTGTCTCATTAGTTTCAGCAATGGGCAGCCATACTGCCGTGACAAGGCAGACCAACATATCTGCAAAGATTGTAAATTTTTGCATCTTTGTTTAAAGATGCTGCCATGGGAAATATGGGCATGGCCCTTCAGTTACGTCTGTTTGCCATGGTAAAATATCCTATTTGTAGTGCAGACACGTCTTCCTCCCTTTGATACAAGATGCAGAAGAATGGATATGGGCATCCATTTAAACTAAGAAGATGCTGGGATTAATAATTATTGCAGATATGTCGTCTGCCTTGGCACGGCAGCATACTCTGCTCAACATCTTTTTAGTTAAAATTCTACAACCGCAAGTCTCGATCCACTTTTCATGTGTAGCTAATGCAACTAAACACATGGTGCATTACATCAAATCTATACACCTAGTAACAGAAATCAATGTCGTCAATCACAATCTTGGCTATTTTAACAATATATGAATGTTGATGGGAGAAGAAAAAATAAAATACATGTAATAAGAAACCTAATCGTGGGTATGGGTGCTACCCATTACGAATTACTGTAAAAAATAATAGTTTTTAAATAAATAAATTTTTTTAAAACATTTCGCGAAATTGAGACAAATTGGTTGTCAGTTATCTAATGGTCATTGTAAGCTATTAAGGGCCGTCATGTGAACCATCAAAGTGGCAACTGGGTTTTTAGAAAACAATTGAAAATTTACTAAGTCTCGTTGACACAAAAAGTTTGAAAAAGGCACACAAGTCAAACAAATCAAAATCAAAGCTCTCTGAGTTCCTCACAACTAAATGTCCTTTTCAAAAACAGAATCCCCCCCCCCCCCCCCCTCTTTTCGATTCCTTATCAACCAGGTACGACTGTGTTCCTGAGGTCACAGTTAGGTACATGTAGTTGTAACAGCAGTCAAATAGTGGTTACAACAGAGCTTAGCTACATGTACTTCTAAGACGACAGTCGTCGCCTCTAAAAGAGCAAATCCGATAATAAATTACAACAGTTGGCTACTTGACTGCCGCTAAGACATAGCAGCTATTGCAGATGCACAATACGTGTATCAAAGCCAAAAACGTTTACCCCTGTTTTCCACACTACATAAACACAATCAATATCATCTTTGTACAAGAAATGCCTGAGGAAGACGAGAGGTGAGTCCATGGGTCCAGCTCATCAGCACAACGGACAAATTATGTATGTCAAAATCTCCACCGTACACTGTACATTATGTTACAAGATGCTGCCATTTGCACTGAGAAGTTCTGCCCAGAGGAGTCCAAGGAAAACAATAATGTAATGATGCTTGCCACTGGTGGTTACTTGTTGTGAATATCAGTTTCAATTTAGGGTAGCCTAAGCGAAAACTTACACCACCATACAAAGACATCTCTGTTAAAACTCGAATTTTCATTACCGGTATATGATAGTTTCCCCCCCCCCCCCCACCCCCGATTATAAAGATATCAATCAGGTTCATGTAAACCCATGCTCCAGGCACCATGCATAACTGTATAATATGTTTCAGGAATCTACTTTGCTGACTAGTTTTACTTTACAATACACATATATATATTGTCAAAACAAGGAAGTTTTATATTTGAAATATGACTTTTTGATTGAATGATTTTACATTGATATATCGAGATCTCACATCTTCTTAAGGATGGGAGCTACCCTTGAGGCCCATTTCCTACGTTTGTTGCCTTAGATAAAATCTAAGTACACATATAAGTTATGCATAGTAAGATCTCTTGATACGTACTTTTGTTTTTGCATAGCT
>JAUKPP010273486.1:0-11073 GCA_032273245.1 Phyllaplysia taylori | reverse complement strand
CCTGTCAGGGCCAACCCGGGCTGAGAGGGAAAAAATCCCAGCAGAAAAAAACCAGATCGTCCGCAATCGGGGATCGAACCGGGGTCTTCCAGCATGCAAGGCTAAGAGCCTAACCATTACACTACAGCGCCGGTTAGTCATTTCTGTTCATTTTACGGTCAATCAGTCACAGGTGAAAAGTGGCTGCAATACACAGGCGGCCCTTGTGGAGAGGGTCCGAGTCAGGGGCATTTAGTACACGTATTATAATAATAATAATAATAAATAATAATAATTAGTTTGTATAACGCCTAAAATCCACTAAAAGTGCTCAATGACGCTCATACAGATATATGCATAATATATATAATCACAGACATTAAAGACATTCACATACATGGTAAAAAAGACATTCATCCATAATATAAATTGTATTGTAAAAAGAAGAAAGATATAAACAACCGTGTCATTAAAAAGAAAGCTTACTAAAGACAAAAGCCTTCTCATCTGTTTAAAAGTCATCAATCACTGTGAGCTATAAATATGTAGCTCTGAAAAGTTCCGTTTTAAGATTTCCTTTAAAAGATTTAAAGATTATGCAACTGAATTTCCAAAAGCTACACTTTAGTTAACAACACCACAGATTTTGCATACGGGTCTAAAAGGTAAATTGTTTGGGACCGGTATAGAAGTTTGGCGGTCAATGTCAGTGATTCAGAACGTGTTGGAGATTAAGCATGAGATCTTTTGTGGAAAACTCTGCAGAATAGGCGGTTGTGAGCAGGTTGAGTGACTGTTTTGTCACGAAAAATGACTGACGCTTAAAGGGACCACAATGGAGAGGTTAACAATACAGGGAAAGCGCAGGGTTGTCACGAAACAATGGCTGTTAGTATAATAGGTGGCTGTGATCAAGAGTAAACCACAAAGGCAGGTTTGATTGTAAAATTGTAACTCATCACAATAGAACAGTCACAGCAGCCAACAGCTACAAAATGACACAGAATGACTTGCCTGATTTGCTTTTCTGAAGAGCCTTTTGCATTTCAGGTGACTCAAAGTTGGACCTGGCGTAAAATGAAACAAAGATAATATTTAATCAGGCTAAAACAAGCAAAGAAACCAGTGCCTCTATAAAAAAGTAACTTTAAACTAATACCATCCAATTCTAACAATGCAAACAAAAAGCCTATAATAAATCTACTGACAGCATCCCCTCAGGATTCTCAGCATACCGTGAAAAGCGTTGTGGAACTTGCCTTTACACACTTAACAGTGACACATTTCGTAACAACACAACAAAAGCAACATGTCAGATCAAATAGAGTCTTAATTGCTCATCTGATCATGCTTTCTACGTCATATCATGTAAAAAATGCCACAATCAGTATGTAGAAAAAACAGAACAGACATTACAGGAATCGATTTAGAAACCACAAGTTTTGAGTAAAAAATAATGTTAAACGTTTCAGACCACACCCCCATTAGGCACCAATTCCCACGAACAGAACATGTACCCTAAAAAAAGATATTGATTTGCCCCTATCTTATTCATAATTGCCGGAGTTAGTTCATTCCCAAAATCGGTACTTCAGCTGGAAAAAGACCTGGTTACTTCGAATTAGTGCATTGAGGCAGCCGCTCTGCTCCCTCTAGAACAGGTAAACTATGGCTTTTTCCAAGGGAGGTAAATAAGTGTTGAGACAGCTCTAATAGGCGGAGCGTCCACTGACCTGTTTTGTCAATTGCAGGCCAGGCTCATCTATATATGATATATATACATATGAGCCTGGCAGCAAATGACAAAACAGGTCAGTGGACGCTCGGGCTTAGAATAGCATTCTTGGTCATACCATTTCAAGACATCCTCAAGGAAGAACTCTTCTACATCATGCAGACTGCCAGGGACTAGGGTAGAAAAAAAGATAGAAAGAAATCACATTATTTGTATATTATCTAATTCCGAAAAAAAGTTTGAAAAACAAATTATAACGATTAAAGGCTCATAAAGCTATAGGAACAAAAATTCTTAACAATTACTACCTTATATTTATGAGACAAGGATGAAATTTAGGATGAAATTTTACTTCCACGATTTATGAACATGTAAAGGTAAATTAATAGCGTATCATGTATGAGGTTTAGTGATCGTGACATTAAATCTTTAGCACAACTTATTTTCTAATTCTACAAGTGTCCATGTCATTTAAGTCTATGGATTATTTTCCTCTTCTGTGAAGCGCCTTAAGCTTGAAATTTTTAAGGGAAGGCGCTATACAAATACCATTATTATTATTATTATTAATAATCCATTAACAGAAAAATGACTTGAACTGCGATAATAATTAATAGATTGTTTGTCATAGTCATGCTAGGAGAAATACACATAAACGATAATTATTTAATATCACATAACAACATACCACAAATGACAGGGCAGTTGTCAAAATACTCTGAGAACAATTCCATATTCAGTGTAGCACTCATCAAAATGATGCGGAGATGTGGGTGCTTATGAAGGGCTTCTCTCAAGCACAAGAGGAGAAAATCCACAAATTTGTCTCGCTCATGAACCTCATCCTGAGGAGAAAATGGAAAATGTCAAACACAAAACTCAATGGAATTGTTTGTACAACCCACAAAACACTACTTGTGTCTCCCAAACTTACAATTCTATATCCTGCTTCCAAATAAAAACTACTATTTCAAATGGATGCGTATTTTTGTCTATGAATCAAAGATCCAGTTGATAGCAGAATGCTGGTCCATTGAAACCTTTGGGTGAACATGTCTGGTATTTATAAACTACGACGATTCTATTTTTCCTATAGGGACTCACTTGGCAAAATGCTAACGATGAATCATCAATAACAATAACTGAGTCTCAAGAGATTTTAACTCTTTACACCTTACAGACTTTCGTTGGTTTGGCTTTCGCTTAACATTCCTTGCAACACTGTAAGGTCATTTCAGGGACAGCTACTTTGACCCAGCCTGGGCTGAGAGGGATGTTGTCCCAGCAGAAAAACGGAGATATACTCGATCAAACAAATTGCCCCACGCAGGCCTTGAACTCACATCCTCTGCGCGATAGGCAAAGTGCCTAACCATTACACCACAGACACCGGTACAGACTTTCTCCAATTTTGCTCTAACTGTGGTGTAATACTCCAAATTCAACAGCAATTGCAATTAAACAGTGTGCCCACGCTATTGTCACCAGTGTCTGTGGTCTTATGGTAAGGCTCATCGCCGAGTTCGATTCCACATGTGGACAATCTGTGTTTTCTCCTGGGATTCATCCTTCCCAGGCTACTTTAGCCCTGAAAGGCAAGATCGGAGTAGAAAGTCTCTAAAATGACCTAACAGTGTTGTAAGGGATGTAAAACTGGTGAACAAACCAAAAAAGCTTTTTCATTACAAAGCATTGCATCCTTTTGGTAATTTTAACAGTCTTAATTCCAACTGAGCACAGCAAGAAAAGCAAAATAAAAAACTCTATCGGAACTTGGTATAAAACTTTGGTAGAAGCTAGTAATGAGATTTGCTATAACAACGAAGATAACAAGATAACATTTAAACCCATTTTGATTCACTTGAAATTACAATAATAGTTTAAGCTATACATCACAAAGAGCCCTGCACCAACTGACTGGTGCTCTTACCACAAGGATATGAGTTACTGTGCCAAGGTTTGATTCCGTGCCCACCAAACTTCTTAGGACAATGCCAGCTGTGCAGAATGTGAGGGCAGTCTTTGGAGAAACCCTGTAAAAATGAAAGCAAAAATATTTTTAAAAACTTACCTACATCCTCTTCAATAATGAAATTATTTTAGTAATATCCTAACAGATTGTTCAATTCACATTAAATATTTAAAATGTTGTCAGGAGTTTATATTTGACACAAGAGGAAAAAAACCCCAAAGAAACAAGCTGATGCCACTTGCTCTTAATAAAACTCAATATTACTTGGTAGTACAATTTATTTTAATAAGTCTAAAGATGGTTGTTTATAAAGGCGCCAGCATCTTTGGCTGTTTAAGCTATATTTTAAAAAGATATATAAAACTAAAGAAAATTTACAAAAAAGGTGTAGTGCGTTAACAAATATTTCTACTCGCGAATCCACTTGCGTTTATCTTCAGGTCTATGCATTGCCACCATTGCACAGTTTATATGTTGACTTGTTTAGAGACTTTTTTTGTATAGCAATCAAGTTCATTATACCATTGACTAAAGCGCATAGAGCCTGTTTTCGAGATAGGGATATACGCTATAAAATTACAGTCATTACTATTACTATCTATTCTATATCGTGACCCTCACTTGCTCTCCAGCCTGATCTGGTACCCCACAGTTCCCCCGACCCTCTCTCCTCTCTCGGCAGCCACACGCTCTGCAATACTCAGCGCAGCGATTCTCCTCGGCTGAGTACACAAGATACGGCAAGGTTGCTTCTTCTCGTGACAGTCGTCCAAGATGATTTGAGGAACCTAAAAAGAGAAATTATACAAAATTAACAATTCCAGTAAGGGCATGTTACAGAAAACAGCCACACAGACCTGATGGACAAAAAAACATATGATATTTGTGTTATGGTCATCTGTGTAAAACATACATTTTAAGAAAATCTCCAGCATGAGGTTTTCTCTTAATTTTTATTGAAACATCTACCTTTCTGATTTTTTTTCTATCTACGGATGAAAAAAAAAAAAATCTTTAAGTCTGATAAAACTTAAAAGTAGTCTAAATATGAAGACAATGAGGTAAGATTGGTTTGGTCTGGTTACCAGTTTTACGTCCCTTGCAACACTATAAGGTCATTTAAGAGATGGGCGACTTCGACCCTGCCTGTCAGGGCCAACCAAGACTGAGAGGGAAAAAATCCCAGGAGAAAAAAAAACCCCAGATCATCCGCGACCGGGGATCGAACTACGGTCTTCCCAAGATAGGCGAAGAGCCTAACCATTACATCACAGCGCCGGTTCAGGTAAGAGTGCCTTGCCATAAATAATTATTTTCATATCACAAAATTTTCATGTCAAGAGACGATCCCTCGACATTTTTTGTACCGAAACACAACACAACACAACATTCCCTGTATTGTTCTCTGTAAATGTTGTCATCGTTGTAGAACCACGCAGCACGTTTGTTCACTCTTACTAAGTCTTGTGAAGGATCTTAACAATTTATGTTAATTTAGAGTCTCAGAAAAGTTGTAAGTGATCTGTGTGATAGACATCCCTGGCAAAATGGTTGACAATGCAAAAGAACAAACCATGACAATCCGTAAAATTGCAGCATATAAATCACAAACAATCATAATATATCAAACACAACAGAGAGGGGCTCAGCTGTCCCAAAAGGATCCTAAGAAGAAATCTCTTTAACTTTTTTTCTCAGGGGTGAAAAAAGTCCTGAATTGATGATGCCCATCTCTGAACATAAATATAGTAGTAAAGGTAACAATACTTAACCAGAAAGCATGCATTGCTTTCTGGTTGAGTATTGTTGGCTTTACTACTGTTTGTATTTCAACACGAGTTACAAACTCTGTCGAATCCTTTTGGGACCCCAGATTGCTGTATCTCTGTTGGAGAGCCACTTTCATCCTCATCTCTGAACATAACAAAAAATAATGATCAAACCTGAGTTGTTTTTCCAGATCCAGTTTCACCTGCCACCAGGCAGACTTTATTGGCATTTATTGTCTCTATAACAGTTGGACCCATCTTGTACACTGGCAGCGTCTGTCGGAATTTGTTGAGGTCTGACGCTGATCGTTTTGGTGGAATCTGGGCAGGAGTATTAGTCAGTCTTCCATGGGAGAACTTGTCTTTAGAGCCTGAGGAGGTTTTAACAAATAAGATGAAAGCTGTCAGTTGCGATTAACAAAAATGCCTTGCGTTATCAGTTTCTCCCAGATTGTATTGAAAAACTTTGATTTGGAAATAATTTTAAAATCTTGCCTCTCGAAAAAAGATATCGGTATTTTTTTCTCGAGTCTCTTTCCAAAAATCTTACCTTCATTTGTCTTTTTTTTTGGAGAGAGCTCCTCTCTCTCTTTATCCGAGACAGGAAATCTCTGCAGCAGTTGAGTGACATGGCTCAGTTCATTGCCTGAGAAGCCAAACATGTCTGGTGTCCATTTGCCTTTGACTTTGCCTTGCTTGGTGACTGTGATGTGCCTATTAGGGCCATTTCTTGTAATATAAAGAAAAGGAAAGGGATGTATGAGATATAAAACAAAGATGGTTGGATATGAAAATGTACATATAATTCACAAAAAATTTTCATACTGCTATGCAATCATTAAAGAAAGAATATTTCTTCTGAAGCATCATTATGGTACCATTATACAAAAGGCACTACATCTGTATGACCTGCATCTTATTTCCTAAAAAAATCCGTGTTTCCAACAAGTTATTTCATGTTCATACCTTTATTTTGCCAGAATACGAATGGCATAATTCGTTTTACCTTCTTAAGTATCTTAATCTAATGGTGCCAGCATTTACAGACACATCATATCCAAAATTTGTAATTCTCCACAATGAAAAACAAAGTCTTCAAACAAAATTCTTTTAAAAGAATACTAAATACAAAAAGCAATACCCTCTGCTTCGTGTCTTCAACCCTCCAAGTTTTTCACAATACCGATGGACATAGGCTCGCTCTGTTGTTGACAGGGATGTCGGAAAACTCAGTTCTAATGAATAGAAAACAAGTAAAATTACCCTAAACACAATTGTGAAATTGAAAAAAGTGATTGTATTGTAATGTTTCATGCCCTCACAACATTTATTCACAGATATAGGCTCTGATTTCAACCCTTTATGTAGCACAGGATGTATAGCCATGAAAACTCAATAAATTTGAAGTTGATGAATACCCCATTGTAAATGTAGGTGTGCTTAAGTCACTTTCCCAGAGTCATATTATAATCTGAGTTGTAGGAATGTGACATTGGCTATATAGATCCAAAATTAAATTTTAAAAAAGAACTTGGTGAGAAAGCAGGACTTAAGAGACTGACTAAAGGAAAAATTGAAAATGTTCAGGGAAAAAACATGAAATGAAGACTATATTAATCCCCGTAGGAAAATTCAGAGACAATGACGTGTACATACATGCATACATCAAATAAAGTGAACAACAGTCTACAATCATATATAAGTCGAAAAACGCAAACAGGTCATTCATTGACAACCATTTCAACGTCATTGTTGGTCGCCTCTGTGCAGGGCCCGGGTAAGCTGGGGTTGACGTGACTTCCTCAAGGACACACCGCAGTGGTCACCCATTCCGATGGTGTCCGATGGTGGCAACACCCAACGTTGCTTAATATTTCTTGTGTTCACTAACGACTCGATCACTGGGCCCATCCATGGGCAAGAAACAGGTATGATTTTATTTGACTTTGGGGTTTTTTTCCCTTGAAATGCTACATAAGGTCATTTTAGAGGCCGACTACTTTGACCATGCCTGTCAAGACCAACAAGAACTGCAAGGTACACAGCCTCTCAGTGGAGAGACAAAGATGTTTGTCCAACATGGGTATCAAACTCCCATCCTCTGCACGACAGGCGAAGAGCTTCTGTCCATTACACCACAAACACTGGTAGGAAACAGGCAAATAGATTAGCTTTCACAAGCTTGATATTCACTTAAAGTCTAAACGACATTAAGGCTAAGGCAATGCATCTGAGCAAAAAAGAGAAATAGCTATATTGCAAATAGTGCAAGCTCTGCTATGTGGAGGAAAACAGGTGGAACCGATTCTTCAAAATGTTCAGTTACTTCCAAGTGCCTTTGCATGTAGAGTCGCATGCCAATAATCATAATACAGAAGCAAAAGTGAAAACAATCATGTAATGAATTATATCTCAAACCTTCTCTTGTAGCATCAAATCTGAATCTTTCCACAGCAAGATGAATGCCAATTTTAACATCTTCTCCGATGCAAACTTCTTCATCGAGCCCTGGCCCACGCTCCGACCTATTTGGATCTTTTCGTGGCATGGTGATTCACAAAGTGTTGGAGTCAGAACAGACTACTGAAAAAAAAAAAAAAAAAAAATTTCTACTTTGCAATAAATTGCAAAATACTTTGTGTGCACAGAAACTCATTAAATAAAACAACAACAAAATTCAGTCTACTGAGTGTAACGGATAGTGATCTATTATATATTTGACTACTTCAAAACACATCTGTCACTTTTCCCATAAAACTACGATAGCTACACAGTTGAAAGTTGGCAGACCCTGCAAAAAGATAGATAGGTCCTCATGACGGCATACGATTTTTTATTTACTTATTTCCTGAATTTAGAAAAGTATATTTGACAAAATGTTCCAGTCCTTCTTTGACCTTTATAATAATTGCACTGAGAAAAGAAACAAAGACACGCGTTCAAGATGCGTTCGACGTGAGTGCGCCTTGCAAATTTCCAGAACGCACTAACTGACATGAACTCATGCTCCAATGCAGCTTACTATGAAGATTGAGACCCTTATATTCTTATTAGGACAGGGAATGAGGTCGAACCTGGGATCAGGACCATGCACTTTATGTATTCTCTCTATCTCTCTCTTCCATTATTACCCGGGCAAAGCTGCGAGCGCAGAATGACATCTTGTTTTGGGAACAGCTGGTTTGAGTTTAGCTACACGGGAATGATCGACCCTCTCTGGGTTCAGGGCAAAGACTACGAAAACACGGAACTTACATCAGAAGAAAATTCAGTTGCTCTGAAGGAGTTTTAAGAGACGTTTAAGGGTGAGAGAGGGTTTTGCTATTGAAAATGCCCAGCTTTAGCAGATAAGGTCAGAAGCCACACATAAAGAGTGGCCCTCGCCTGGCCCCTTGCGTGGTTTGTAAGAAAGGCCTTATAAGCAGAATTGGTCCAAATAAAATGTTAATGTATTCGCTGGACTTGAACCTACTTGATTATTTCTTTGGAATTTTCTGAAAGATGGATTGGAAGGAACAAGCCAAAAATAATCGAAGAGTTAAAAATCAATGCTCAACAGGAGTTCCTTAGAATCTCATACTGACATACACTACAGTGTTATTCAAAATTCTCATTTGAATATTCGAGCTTTTTTTTTTTTTTTTAGAAAGAAAGGGTCAATATCTCGAGCATAGCCAGCTTATTGCCCCCTTAATCTATCTTGCAATGTCATTTTGTTCCTGTACCCATTATATTGATTGCCACGAAATGTCAAGTTTTGCGCTTTTTTTCTCAATTTTGGTTGAATTTAACATGTGACATGATTTTTTTCATATTTACAAATCTTTCTTCCCCTTGGTTGAATTTTACTTGCCTGAAATTGTATGGAAATCGATTGGAAAACGACTGACTGATTGGCATTTTGGAGGGTCCTCTTTTTTTTTGGACACCTGTTATTATAACACATCAAAGCATTGCAATCCTCTTACGATGATAATTAGTTTAGTTTTCAGTAGATGGCGAAGTCTAAGATGTATGAAAGGAGATTGAGATTATTGATTCATTAGTCATTAGTGACCCCTCTTTCTCAGACAAGATGAGGATGGCAAGGGAAGGAATTCTTTTACCACTGACAATTTTTAAATCGCTTGCTTGTATAGAGATAACGTAAATTATACATTTAACAAGAACAAATCCAACTGAACCCTATCATAACTCTAATGGGAAGGGGCGAGTGTGAAAGGGTGAGGGGGGGGGGGGGGCTTCTTCGACTCTGCCTGTCAGAGCCAACCTGGGGTGAGGAGAGGAACGAAACTCAGCCTAAAAACGCAGATGCATATATTCACATGGGATCGAAGATAAAAAGCTTAACTATTACGCCACAGACAATAGTGTCGACAAGGGCAAGCTACCAGAAACTGAAACCACCTTGATGAATGAAGTGGAGGATTTCCTTAATGATAATGGGTGATTAGAATTGATCAAAGTTTGAACCCACTTTATTCATTTAGAACTACGGATTTCAGCAGTGCTCTCATCGCTGGCTCGAGATAGTCGAATTTGTTCTGGTTTGTTAGGAGCCCCTTTAAACCATGTGTGTACACATACAAATTCAAAGGGCAATCAGTAGTAATGGCATGATTTTGAGACCACTAAGAGTAAGACTAAGCCTTTTTAAAAATTTGTTATCTATATTAGCGCAGTGTAGGGCAAATGGCATTGGTCTAAAGTAGTATTACATCGATGGTTGGGGCTAGAGGCAGCAACGAAGAAGTGTTGTGATCTATTCTGTTCATTTATTGGCCAAACAGTAAGTTTGACCAGCCACAAGCAGCAATGAGGATTAGTTGGGATGATTGACACATGTCATGTAGCTCAGCGTCTAAGAGTAAGAGTAAGAGGGACATTTTCCCTCCCTCCCTTCGCCCCTTCGGATTCCATCTTGGACACGTTCACAAGTTCAACTGTAGTCAGAGTCAGAGAAGCTCTTTAACTTTAACTTTTTGGTCCGGCCTACAAAACAAGACAGTACACAATAACAACCTATTTTTACTTTTGCTTAACTAAAAATACTAATAAAATGTCTAAAAATTAAAATGCTGAAGAAAAGGCAGGAGGGGACAGCAACTCAACAACAAACAAACTTCATCATGTCATGATGATGCAGTAGTGCAGTGCCACTGGGCCAGTGTAATGTACTACGTAAGATATCCAGACCTATTCCTATTCCATGAGTTCTGTGCCAATCTCCTTGTCATGCACTGCTCATAATGACAATGACAATACGATTAGATCTGGATCTTGGTCTAATCTACCATTGCTAATTTATCAGAGATTATTGAAGATTCCAGAGTTTCTCGGCTCAGCTGGAGTTATGGATTTGTGGAGTGATTTCCCTTGCTATCAAAACAATCGGAAGTTAAAAGATGCCCTTACCCAAGCCGGCCGATAGAAACGAAACCAAACGAAATCAGCTCTATCTGCTGACCATTGACCACCAGGGTTGCCAATTTGGCAGATTTTCTGCCAAATCCCATTTTTTTGGCAGAATTTTAAGTCGACTGGCAGTTTGGCAGATATTTGGCAGATTTTATTTTCTGAGGCAGAGGGATGGATGCTTTTATTTTTATACAGCACAA
>JAUKPP010273475.1:0-11074 GCA_032273245.1 Phyllaplysia taylori | reverse complement strand
GATCTGTTGTCCCCTTGGTTGAATTTCATTTGTCTGAAATTTTATTGAAATTGGTGCAAAAACGACCGAGTTATTGGCATTTTAGAGGGTTCTCTTTTTTTTTTACACCTGTTACTTACTTGGAAAATGGAATACTGCCAAAGATAGATTAAGAATTAAAAAGACGTTGTTTTTTATGAACCTCCACACTCTAGTGTCTATTGACACTGCAACGTCATTTCAGCACCAGGAAGTAGATCAGGACAATAGTAACACATCAGAAGAAATAGAAGAAGCAGTCCACACCAGAGCACCCACCGACCACCCGCTTAAATACAAGAAATGGGTAATCTGGGCATTATCAAAGTAAAAGCATCCTACAACCTGTCATAGCAGCAGGATTAAACAAAATTCGAATCACAAGGAAAGGAACTATTGAACAGTTAGACAAATCAGAGCCATGAAGCTCATAGTGTTGTTGTAATGCTCTAAGCCAGGACCGTGTTTCTGTAAACTTTACAGGGGAAGCGAAAGCCGACTCTAAAGACCTCTTATCAATATGTGACTTGTAATTAGATCAAGTGACTATTTTGTCATTTCTGGAGCTGGAGGTCAACAGCTCATCATATTTATTTGAGATATTGCCAGTCATAGATAATGATGACAGATCTTTTTTTTTTCAAAATCTCCAGCCTTGTATGTCTAGAGAATTATAAGAAGAATATACCATTCTTATTTCACGGAAAAGTAATGAAACAGACCTTAAGCAGTTCAGCTAAAAGTGACAGTAGAGAGACATAAAGAAAATCTCCCAGCTGTTGGCAAAATCCGAAACTCACTCTTTAAATGTGAAAGTTGCTATTGTATAAAGATGTTTTGAAAAAAGATTCCTTCAAAAACGATCCTTCGAGAAAATGAAAATATTTAAAATAGCTCTACAGTATTATAGAAAAATAAATTTACAAGTGTTTTGCCTTGTACTGGTATATAAAGCATACAACAAATATTTCTAAACCTGGTGTTTCCACTTATATGCACTATGACTGATTCCACAGGCACCATGACAGTAAGCAGTCAAAACCTGTTATTTAATCAACACTGGAAAAAGATGTTGAACTCTCTTTTTGTGCAGCGTGATTAAAAGTTGAATTGTTACATTTCAATCAATCTCTATAATGTTGTTATTTCGAAGAAAAATTTAAAGCTCTACCCTAAAAAAAAAACAATTATCAAACTACTCTGTTTACAAATAAAGAGGTACCTTATATAGTTTACTCGCCTTGAATACAACCTAATACTTTGTTCTCACAATCTACTCATTTTCATAGGTCAGTCACAATAATAAGTCTCTTCATACAGAGGGGCAATATTAGTGATATCAGGACAAATCAGGCGTCAGATAAGCCTACTGTGTTACACCTACGAAAAGTTTATTTCGTTCTGTTCAGATCAAAACGATATGTGATCCTGGATTTTTAAATGACCCGTAAGCCCACTTCAAATGGAAATGGAATTTCATAAGATGCAGAAATCAATAAGATTATAAAGAAAGTCCACATTGCTTCGCATTTTTGGCTCGAACCCGGATAAGTCTGCATGTCACACATTTTTGTTTAAGAATTGCTCACATTGTAGGCAAGTAGGCTATATGCAGTATCTTTCTTCAATTTCACAAGCACTACAAAAAATTGTGCATAAGGATTTCACAATAAACTGATAAAGAAGCAGCAATAATAAATGCCACAACGATAAGTGATGGTGTGAAAGTCTATTCGAAATATCACTGCGGTAGAGGCAAGAACAACACATGAAAAAGGACACATGTCGGCATTCTCCATATCACAAGACCTGTGCGGAACAAGCAGGTGGGGTACGAAGGAATGATGTAGACATTCTTCATTTAAAATGCAGCATATCCCAAGCCAAGCGAGAGCAAAAACAAGGAAGCGAGACAACAGTCAACTAAGTGCAATGTACTACAACTGAAGATTATTGCTTTGATTTCATAAAAAGAAAAGAAAAGTCGAATATCACCCTAAATAATTACACCCAATATAATGCAGACAACTTCAAACTATAGATAAAAATGTGCACAATGTAACTGAAAAGACTACAGCACAGGAAAAATTATCCAAAGAAACAATAAAATCTCAGTCAGGATAATGCCAGGAAATACTGTTAAGACTAAAGATAAAAGACTACAATACAGGAAAAAAATGTCCTTAGAAACAGACCACAATCAGGAAAAATGACAGAAAGTACCTCACTCATGTTGTGCATCATGAAGGTAAAAAAATAATTTAAAAACCAGAACCAAGGGTCAGAAAGCTAAAATGTGGTTTCATTTTGCCGTAACCCTTTGAGCCCTGACCTCTAAAACTGGCATCCTGAGCTATTTTTGGCGGAATTACATAGGCTATACATGCATACTCTAGATCCCTTTCTCTACTCTGAGAAAAAAATGGGAATGACGTTCCTGCACTGGCTGCCGACAGATCCTGATGGTCATCTCTGATTGCCTCATGCATCTCAAGATGTGGGAGTCTCTAAGTCTAAGTAAGTAAGTAGGCCTATTGGGTACAGGTAAACAAGGTATCTTAAATCAGCCCTATTCCATACTACCATTATCAACAACAAGTGTATCTTTAACCATCTATAGCTTATTTCATAAAAACAAACAAGGTGTCTTAACCAGAGAATTGGCAATGTGGAATTTAGATATTCCTCATCACAAAATACTATGGGTTCAAAGGGTGAGATATAAAAGTGAAAGAGAGCACGAACTACATAAGAAACGATAGACAAAACTACAATGCACAGGATGAGAAAAGCATAAAAAAATAAGCACATCTATCTTTCCACATTGAAAAACTAGAAAACAGCTAAGATTTCACGTGTCTCTATCAGTTGTCAAGTAAAACATGGATTGTTTACTATTACACCAGTATCATTTGCAGCAATCTTTCACTTGTCCACTTACAATTATTGTTGACAAAACGATATTTTGCAGCCAAATGGAAATAATTTGCTAGAAGTGACCTCAGTTCTATGAAATGAAGAAACATGTGCACTTTCTAATGAATAATGTATCAAACATAAAAAATAATCTTTCCTTAAAAACTATAAAATACAAAGAGAAAGACGCACAGCTAATACCACAAAGAAATTGCCAAGACACATGAGAATGCAAAAAGAAAGTATACTGGCCTGTCGGAGAAGAAATGTTGTCCAATTTTCTGACACTCTTTCTCAGTTTCAATTAAATTCACTAAAGAATACACCTTTGCCACTGGCTCTTCAGAAATCTTTCCATGTAAAATTGCTTTAATGATATGAACAGAGGTTTCAGCTTCACAAACTCAAAAAAAAAAAAATACCCATTGACTACTACGTATGTTACACAAAGATGCTTTGAAATGTTTTTTACTGATGCATTGAAGGATGTGTGCTTTCTTGGTTTATAATGACTTAATTCTACCTCAGTAGCTCAAGAAAAAGCATTGAATGATTAATCTAGATTTTCAGCTTCATTTACCGCAAGAAATAGGCTATTTATTGTGAGCAGTGTAATCAAACACAGCATTTGAAACATTAAAGAAACATAGTGGAGATTTGGGAGAGCTTAGATTATTCTACATCTTCTCAAGTAAATTATCTAACTTCAAAAGCATTTTGTTTAAATGAAATCTTCTGTAGACTTACGTACAAGAGCTTCTGGACTTATTCATGAACTTGAGCACAAACCACTACCTTCAAAATTCTAAACACATTTGTTCATTATAGGACGAAGGTGTACATTCAAAATATCACTCATATTTCTGAATCTATATGCCTATCATGTGTGAATTCTTTTATAAATTTAAAGGTAAATGTACCATTGTAACTATTTTGTACGATGTAGATAAAAAAAATATGAGTGACATTTTGTATTTGAATTTGACGGTAAAAAAAGAAACACATATTTTAACTTTCGATTGGTAAGTTTAGAGATTGCTAGATGCCTAAAAGGTTGACAGCAATAGTAAAAACAATTAAATAAAACTGGTTTCTATGTGTTAAATCCAGTAATTTCACTCAAGAGAAAATGTCCTCCGACACACAGAAAGTACCTCTTGCAAAAGTTATGACCTTCATCCATTCCTCCAGCTCTGCCTGCCAGAGGTACGAACATCTCTATAAGCCAAGCACACACTCAACCTGAGAGAGTCCACATTGCCCACAACAAGACCCTACATGCCAACCCAATATCATCTAATCTCTGCATCCCTACCCCCTTCCCCAACAAACTGAATTTATATGACCATATGCATACAAGAAAATATCTGTATGTAAAATAAATCCACAACCCGAAAAAAAAATACCATGTAAATTCTTTATACCATATTTCATAAAACATCCTTCGAGCCTGATGATATACAGGGTGGGCCAAAAGTAGGGTTACAGTTACTACAGTAACAGTAACAGTACTTTTGGCCTACCCTGTACCATGATCTATGCCCAAGTTCAAGTTCTGATTCCTCTAAAGCAGTTCTGCCATCCCAAGGCCAGAAAGTAATGGAGCAATAACCAGCAAAACTAAGTCTCTTTCTTTAACGTTTTATAAAACCTTGCCCATGGCCTTGAATTCAAGAGAGATGCATCTGCTACCAAAATAGCAGATATTAACATGGAAAACCCCAAGACAAGTAAGACTAATAACCGTTGTCAATAGTACATTTACATCAGGGATGCTGAGTCAAGCCAGAATAATTTTCTAGGCTTCAAGAAGGCATGTGAACTTCATGTTCTTACAAACAGAACAAACGAAAAATACTTTTTGAAACGACACACACAAAAAAAAGTAAGATTTCCAAGAGGCATACAGAGTAGACAAAATGTATGGATTTCTGTAAATTTACGGAAAAAAAACGCATCCCTGATTTGCACTATTCTCAAAATCATGGAATGCCCCAAAATATATTTAGTCTTGGGACAGCAGAGTAATTGAAAATGCATAAAACAGCATGAAGCTCAAACACAAGGTGACAGAGAATGCTAGAAGGCATGCACACCTGTAGAGAGGCATTGAGCAGCATGTCATTACTGAGCCACAGATCCTGGTCTCTCACCTTTCTTTCATTACGCTTGTCCTTAGGGAAAGAAAAAAGGATTTATAACTCATAAATTGTGTACAAAATAGAGTGCATAGGCTACTTAGAAAATGGTGATAATGATATCACTACCAGTATCTCTGTCATAATTCATAATTGTAGGGAATTGAATTTTCATGAAGATTATATGAACAAAACTTTGTGTCTGTGCTTTTTTTTACATACACAAAGTATGAGAGGGAGAGTGAGAGAGAAAAGGAGTAAGATAGAGAGAGAGAAAAAAAGAGTAAAAGAGAGAGAAGGGAGAGTGAAAGAAAGAACACAAGAGTTGGGGGGGGGGGGGTGGCTTATAGGCTCATAATATAATGAGCATATTCAGACTATAAAACACCTAATTACATTACCTACACAAACATCTTTGATAAAGAACAATTACAAAAGTGAAAATTATCCTATCAGCTAAATGATCATCAACATTCAAATCATTGTCAAGCCATTGTCTCCATCTAGGCCTACATTGTAAGTTCAGAGTAGTATGGAAAACTCCAAGTAAGGAATGAAAATTTCTTCAATTTCACATTTGTGTTCAAGCAAATCTGGATGATCAAACTGCTCTGAATAGACATTGTTTGTTTTGGTTTGGTTACATTTTTACGGCACTATCAACACTGTAAGGTTATTTCAGCACCAGAAAGTGGATTAGGACAATAGTAACATTTAGAAAGAATTAGAAGGAGCAGACAACCCTAGAGTACCCTGCTAACCATGCTCTCAATAGACACAGAACACCAGTTGCTAAGAGTTAATTATTCACAGAGGCACCAGGTTCTTTGGCTGTTTTGACCTCACGCAGGGTGCATGTCACAAAGATTGGACAGACTTACAATACAGCTGACGGTCCAACTCGCAGGAACCCAGACCAGGAGAGAAAAGACGATGATGGTCCCCACGATGTTGCTCTTCATGAAGGCCACTGGTGAGGAATTAGTTGAAGAATAACAGATCAATAACTAGTTTATTTCTATTTTTCTACCATAATAATATTGCACAATATCCTTCTTGGATCGAAAGCAATTTAAATACTACAAAAACTACAGATACGAAAAAGCAATTGACCAAAATCAATCCTTAACTCCTACCATAATCCTATGGAACTTAAATGCCTAGAGACTTCAGAAGAAAAAAATGTCATGAGGCAACAGATCAATAATATTCACAAAATTGATACAAACAGTAACAACTTTGGTTATGCACAGCAAAACATGTATGACAAGATAGCATAAACAGGGATGCAACTTGGATTTTCCGGATATAACTAAAAGTTTATCAAGTTGTATTTTGCCACTTAAAATACAGTTAAAACACAAGAAACATGGGGTTAACAAACCAAATGGAATTACCAAAAACGGATTTCTTCAGCCAAAATAACAGAAAATAAGGAATAAACGGCATTCCTGCATAAAAGATACTCAAGCTTGATCTAGTCCAAGCAAATGAAATAAGGCCGACTCACCCAGAGTGCTTGAGTCCAGCTTCTCGATGAAACTGAAGAATCTGCGGATGTTGCTCGGCTTACCCTTCTCACAGACGCCAGACTGTGTGAAAAAAAAATTATCTTATGAATATATATATCTTTCTAAATTCATTTTTTTCAATCTCAAGGACAACATACAGTGTTAATGCTGAATTACTAAATGCAAACAACAGTAACAAAGTAAAAGTGGAGAACCACATTTTTTGGCGATGAATGATGCCAAAAAGATCACTGCTATCGAAATAAAGTGCTACAGGAAAATCTTGAGATACCCTAGACAAAGAAAACAAAAAGAGAAGAAAGACTGGAAAGAATTGGCATCCAGTCAACAACACTATTGCAAAACATTAAAAGATTAAAGTTGACATACTTTGGTCACATCAAACGCCATTACATGATCGAGAAACACATTTTGGAGGCAAAGATGGAGGGCAGCAGAGGAAGAGGAAGACCAATAAGAAGATGGAAACAAAACATAGAGGACTGGCTTGGAGCAACAACAACACAGGCAGGCAGACCGCCCGAAGATCGAGTGCTATTTCACAGGAAGGTTCAGGAAACAACATTCCATCAAGGGATCAGCCGAAGATGATGATGATGATGATGAATGTGTATACAAACTTATTCAGCCAGTTCACACAGTTGTATATATCTGTTCATTATACATTTTTCATTTCTTCTTTCACTCTGATAGATAAATCCAACTTTCCTGCAAACATCCGTGACTTTGTAACTAAACTTCTATTCTTCTCTTAATTGTCAACAGGCCTAAAGGCCTTGTTTCAATACAGTGGTATTTATTTCAAAGTAGCTTCCTGTGTTCTAAAATTTTCTCCCCTTTCTTTTAATTTATTCTGCAGAAAATGCAGTCATCTTTTGTCTTTTGGGGATCTCTGTGGTCAAGCGGTAGTGCACCCGCCCTCAAATGAAGAGGTCCCGGATCCAAATCCAGGGAGGTTCACCAGGACTTTTTTTTTAGTTTTCAAGAATTCGGAGGTCCCGCCTCCAAAACCTAATCAAGCAGTCCACTTACCACACATGTCCCATAGTTACAAGGTCTCCCTGTGGGCAGAGCACCTCCTTTGACCTCACATGCCCCTCCAGGCTTCTTACAGCACCTCAGACACATTGACTCTGGACACAGAAATAAGGTTATTAAGATAAGTAAAGATCAGATAAATAAAAGATAAGACCAATGAAATTGATCAAAAAGAGAAAGTTCCGATAAATCTACCTGAAAATCAACATGACAAGGATTCAGTATCAAAACTATAGAGCCTAACCATCACACCACAGCACTGGTATTCAGTGTATGAATAATGATGTTGATACAACAATGCACCCATCACTCACACAAGCAGCATGTACATCGGCATGAATACTCTTTCCCTCTCAGTAAAAAATCTGAGACAAGGCATTCAGAAAAGCTACATATAAGAATGAGAAAAAGGACAAACAAAAATTAAGACTGACACTGATTCTCTTTTGCTTGGTGAGACTGACAAGTCTGACGAACGTTATTGTATCTCTTGAGTAAAAGGCAAAAATCTCCTTGCAAAGTTACACAATGTTTTGTAGGCTTGCAATGTAAGGCATCGGTTTGGTCTGTTTTTTAGCTTTTCATCCTTTGCGACTGTGTAACTTAAAAGTACTTTAAGAGACAGCTACTTTGACCCTGCCTGTCAGGGCCAACCCGGACTGAGAGGAACGGATCCCAATGGAAAGATGCAGGTACTCATTCCCACTTTGAAATTAAACTCAGGTCTTCTATGCAATGGGCAAAGAGCCTAATTATTAGGCTACACCACAGATGCCGGTTCTTAAGGCATAACTCAAGGTGCTATAACCTGAAATCCCCATTTAACTTAAACAAAATTGAATGTGCAAAATTTTCCACAGGAAACTTCCCCATGCCTTTCAATGCAAAGACTTACTCATGACCCTTTTGTAGACTATCAGAAGGAACAAGGCAAGAAGCAAACTTACTGTCGTCATCGCAAATGCAGGAGGTCATGTTCAGATATTTGCAAAAATCCACACAAATTCCATCGACACACCTTCCCCTGATGATGAAGATAAAAAAATCACCTCAGTCCATGTGGAGTTCTAAAAATATTAAATTTGGGTTCCATAATTTCAGTTTGCTAGTATTTATTTTTACTTCCGACAATAATTTGCCATTGATAGGCTCAAATTAACTATATTGACTTTAATGATCAAAATGATATCATTAACACAGGTATGATTCTTTGAATTCACAAAAAAGCTGTACACCCTTTGTTTGACGAGAGTGAAAAACATAAGTTAGAAGAAATTTATTGTATCTCTTGAGTAGAATCCAACAATCTTCTTGCAAAGCTATACAATGTTTTGTAGACTTGCACTTGTGTGCAAATCCTCAGCTTGATTCAGTCTCTATAAAACACAAGTTCTTTTGGCAGCTGAGAAATACTTGATGAGATGGTAAAAAAAAGCAAGATATGGAATTGACAGTTAGAAAATCAAATCATTATGATTATGTAGGTAGAAAAAAACAAGAAAGAGTAATGACTACAAACATACATAAATTCTAAACTATGGAAACAATACTAACTCTTAAAAAAAACTGAAAGATCCCAAACAAAAAGGCATGACTTACTCATCAATGCATGTATCACCATTTTTCAATGGGCGGGAGGCAGGGCAATCCAGGCTGAATCCTCTTGGAGCCAAGGTCAAGGAAATACAACATGTCAGTGTAAAATGGTGTTTGTGTTTAGTTTGGTTACCTGTTTTACGTCCCCTGCAACACTGTGCGGCTTGTGTTTTCTGTTACCATACTACAGTTCTTTTTTTAGCCCTATACAGTTTCCTGTATTTGCTGAATACTTTTAATAAAATTTATTCAACAAGTTTTAAACACTGATTTTGTGAATTTAAATAGATAGGTTAAGTCAAAAGGACACTTCACAAATCTATTCCTTGAAATTTGAATTTTCCCATTCCTTAATCTTGTATTCTTATTAATACATGTATTTTATTGTCACTTAGCACATGCACCAGGTGAAATTCACCCATCCAGTTACTCACCCCAGCAGCCCAATCACATCAAAGCCATCTGCACATGACTGGTAGAGCTCTTTTTCCTTTTGTCTGTGTGACTACAAAGCGCAAAGTACCGTATTCAGAAACAAACTTCCCCAACCTCAAGTCCGCGAGTCTATGAACCTATGAAGGAACCCTGAACTTGTGATAATAGGATACGAGCAGTAGGCAGCCTCCCGACACATATGCTGGCTCTCTCCTCGGCATGGAGTGTTAAGTGGGGCCAACTTGCAATCGCGACAACACTCATAATTCACCGAGCTGGGGGAAGAAATAAGAGAAACATTCAAGCTCATACAAAATCCCCAAAACTGAAGATGAGAAATTGCTGCTTATGTCATTCAACTACTGACTAAAAATTTAGTAACGAAAAAATCTGAAAAAAACTCATCTATCTGCAAGCCACAGGATATTTTCATTTTCCTAAAAAAAAAGAAAGCTAAGTAACTTCGGAACTTTTGACTTGAGCTTTCCAATGTACTTGTGCTTTTTTTTATACACGAGACAGTGTTTTGACATTAAATTTTTCAGAAGAAGTAAAAACATCAAATTCAATTGGGACACTGCACATCATTGTAATCATATGTATGACCTTTCCTACTAAATCTAAAAATCTGGCCATTTAAATTATTTTTTGTATTCTTGTTTACTTGTTGAGATTTGAGTAAATTATGCACATCTTTCACATCCACTCATTTTGAGAAGGATCTTTTTCAAATGCATCCTCTAAATCATGGAACATTATTTCAAGCGTGATTTAGAATAGTAAGAACTTTCAATCTTTCAAAAGAAATCAAAAGTCTGAATTTTTCAAACCACCATTTTTTATCATGAACAGTAATGGATGATATGGTTTTCAGAAAGATTGGATACTGGTAATGTTTTTTGTCTGTGGTTGTCTGGACTGTTGGTAGTAACTACAGGCATCATACAAACTTACTACTATTATCACTTACATGAAACACACCTTGAAAAATAACTATCCCCCCCCCCAAAAAAAAAAATCAGGGAAAAAAAAAAAAATATTTTATAGTAGGCTACCAGATAGGTTAGTCATTTGAATCAGAGTAGAGCATCGATGCCAAATTGTCAAGTTTAATTCGTCAAGGCTTTATTTACGACACAGATATGTTAATTAAGCGCCAAGTAACACTAAAAAGTATAAGAAGTAGATGAAGAAGACCACACCAGAGAATCTGAACATTGTCTTGTGGTCTCACCTGCACTCAGCGTTGCCAATAAGGGTGCAGTCGGGGGCGCAGCAGGCGTCCAGACCGCTGAGTCCTACAAAGCCTCCGTCACAGTCCTCGTCCTTGTCGATGATACCATTGCCGCACATGGGGACGTTTGTCGTGAATTCTGGTAGTGTGGGCCACGGATATGGAGG
>JAUKPP010273474.1:6378-21029 GCA_032273245.1 Phyllaplysia taylori | reverse complement strand
CCCCCCCCTCTCTCTCTCTCTCTCTCTCTCTCTCTCTCTCTCTCTCTCTCTCTCTCTCTCTCTCTCTTTCTCTGTCTATTTTTCTTTCCCTCTCCCTTGAATTCCTTGTGAAGGAGGAAGAAGAAAAGGAGGAAGAAAGGTAGGAGAAGATGAGGAGTAAGGAGGAAGAGGAAAAGGAAGAGGAAGAGGAGGATAATAGAAGAAGAGGAGATTGGGGACAAAGAAGAGGAAGAGGGAAAAGAAGCAGCTATGATTTTAAAAAAAGACATGATCTGAGCAACCTAAATTGCAAAATAATATATGACGTCATCAGATTTTGTGCACTACTTTTATTCATGTACAACGGAAGTGATTCGTATGTTTGGCAGGAAGTTGTGGTTGGCTTGCCAAACAAATACCGTGTTGAGACTTGAGATTTAGAATCAGATTTGAGCGGTCCACAGATTCTAACTCAAAAGGAGTAAAAGTTTACAGTGTTTTTTTGTCCCAAGTCAAAGGCAATGAGTTACGGGTGGGTACTTTGTTTGAAAGAGATGAAAAAAAGTGATTCCTTGACATATTTTAGTTTTAGTGTCAGATAGTGTCGTCAATCGGGGCCCAGCAGGTAGAATCCACCAAGTCAAGTAGAACTCCACCAACTCAAGCAGATCAGATCGGGATAGGGAGTGGGTCAGTAGAATCTAGTCAGTAGGTTTAAGCCCAAGCCCAAAGCCTCATCTCTTAGTCTTAGTTGTAACAAGACTTTGGGTCCCATTGACCCGATCTGCTTGGATCCGGCCTCAGTCATTGTATCTTTTGTGCTGCAATTTTCGCCCACCAGTGCCAAATCTCGCTCACCTAAGGCTAATGGGAATCTAGTGTTAAACTGTGTATTCCTACACGTTCTTAGGTGGGTGAAAACTGGGGCAACCTAGATACAGAAGAGTCAGAATCGGCAGTGTCGTGAATTCCTCCATCCTCAAAATAGTCTAAGTCTAAGGATACGTTTATTAGTATAGTAGTAGTAGTGGGGCGGGTTGCTGCGCGAGGATTAATCGCGCTGGGGAAACTCGCGCCTCTTCACTAGCCGAGTTTGGTGTAGGCTTCATAACATGCTGGCAAAGCGGGAACGGCACATTGAAATCGTGCCTCTACAACGCCGGCATTTATTGTTATATATTACAGATGTGCTTTTTTTGTTTGTTTCAATAGTAGGCCTATAATACTAGTGAGACTAGACATTGTATTCAGTGAAGTATCTCTTGTTCTAACTTTTTATTTAAATTCTAGTAGCTTGCCTTTCGACTCGTTTTTAAAAAGATTAAAATTTATTAATAGGCCTACAACCGCACTACAGGTTGTTGTTTTTATATTGATCGATTCTAAACTGGAATAACTTAAAGACGGTAAGAGATAGAACCATTCTGTTTTTTACCAATTAATCATCATTCATTTAAGTTTTTACTGGTACCACAATCAGCCGATTTCATAAACACACTTTGCGACAGTGCTAGTTTGCGTGAACAGGCCCTGATTTTTAGCGCGCAGAAATGACCCTAATGTGCCATTTGCCATGCGCGTTTTGTGAGTTTAACATGGAGATCATGCGCTTGCAGTTCTGAGAAAATTCCAACTGAGCACTGCAAGAAAAGCCCAACCTAAAACTCAGTCAGAACTTGGTATCAGAATTTGGTAGATATGGGTACTGTGAATGGCTATAACAACAAAGATGGCAAGAAATGAATATATGCAACTGGCTTTGTGCCCGATCAATTGAAAAAGAAGACTTCATTTTGAGGCTCCCAGAAACATCTATCTCTTTCTAACTTCAAAGAATAAAACTCAAATTTTGTTTTCGTAAAAAACATGAAGCCAGAGCTTGTTAGAGATTAGTCCTTTTAGAAAAACAGTTTCAATCATCTCTTAATTGCCTTACTATGGTTCGTAGCCTTCTTTCTCTTTGGTATGCCAGTGCACCGTTTTGACGCCATGGCCTAAAAAGGGCTTTGTTCGGCTAACTCCATTTTAAGATGCATTCTCTATCAACATAATCATATTAAGTATTTCAGAAAAAGCTTAAATGGACAGTGAATGATGTGCAAAAAACTGTTTACTTTTATGTCTTACCGTTTTCGAGTTATAATTCAAGTTTAGAATCGATCAATATAAAAAAAAACACCCTGTATATTATATATGGTTGGGATACATTTGGGACTTTCTCCAGATCTGACAACATTATCAAGATGTAGCCTGCATAGTTATTTGTTTATAATTAGCAAAGCAACCTTAAAATTTATATTTTTGCCAACAGCTAAGTAAAACAGGCTTTCTTGGAAAGAGGAAAGTGTAACAGGAACATAACATTTTGAATTTTGAAAATCCGTCAAGAAATAAACGAGTTATGATGGATTAATTGGTGAAAATCGGTGTCAAATCAAATGCAATCATATCGTCCCTCTATTTTCTTACAATTTCAACCCAGGGTATGGCAAATACGCGCAGGCTGACGTAACTTTGAGCGAGAGCGTTTCCCGAGAAATTTCCGTACCGAAAGAAACAGTCTCAGTCGGATTCTAAGTTTAGTGCAGCAGTGACGCTATATTGGCTGCTGAGCAGAAGAGGGAAAAAGGCAGAAGCGCTGATTGGCTGTTGAGAGAGAGAAGGTCACGGCTACGCTATGATGGCGGGGTGCTTTGAACTGATAGTCATTTATGGGGATTCGCGCGTACTAAAAGTGAAACTGTAACTGATCGGTTTATCGTACACAGTTACCAAATACACAAATAAAAAGATCTATTTATCTTTTATGCAGGGGATTGTCAAGCTCTGAAAAATCAAGCACAGACTTTGCCAATCGATAACTCAAAAAGTGTTCACGATGCGAAACCAGGGAACCCTCTGATGGAACATCTTTGATGATTTGTGCCGAAATGTCACAACGATACCTTTGAAATATGGTGCTGATATCATTTCCCATACACACTACTTAAATTTTCCTTGCCAGATTCTAGTGCTGTGCGCGAGGCCGCGCAAACCATGTCTTCTTTCCCTGCTCATGGCGTTGCGAAGAATCAACGGATTTTAGATCTGATTGCACCACAAGGACAAGCAAGAGTTTATCTAAATCAGCATACCAATTTTTATAGGGGTTATTATTACATCCGGGAGTTGTGCGGCTATGTTAAAAACCAGTAAAAAGTTACTGATCGGCAGCCAACACTTACTGAGTCTACAAAATCGGGGCAATATTGCTTTGCTATTATAATGAAGCATCTATATACCTAAATGTGTGATTCACATGAAATTATCTACCAAGACAGGATAAATGGCTGGAATGGAAAGAAATTAAATCTGGGCCCTCGGAGCAAGCTTTGTGACGTTTCCTTGTATGTTTTTGGTCAGTTCATGTTTATATGAATGTCTTTACTTTCAGGCGGAGGCAGAAGGGACACATGAAAGGTAGGCTACTTCACAGACATTTTATGACTTTTTCAATGTTGGTTTTTCTTTCTTTACATTTTTCAGTTCGTCCGGTGGTGTTCATTTTGCAATTCACAAGAATTCTACTAGTGGCCCTGGCATATTTTGGCAGAGAGGTATGCACAAATTATAAGGCCTATTAGAACAAGTCCGCATTTAGGTGATTTATGATTCAGTGTCCTTTGAATTAATGACCCAAAGCAGGACAAGTTTTCAACTTATGGTACCATGGGAAATATCGGTTTTGTGTTAGACTGAACTATTCATTTTTTCTGTTTAATAATGATTTACCCTCTATGGTACAGTATAGTGCTTGGTAAAGAACATATAATGGCTTCAAGTGCACTGATGGAAATTATAACTATAGATATTCAAATTGGATTCGTGACAACAAACAATGAGTAAAGTGTTTCAATCTTTTGTTGTTCTCTTTTTTTAAGAAATAGCTTTTGTTTATTGGGCTTTTTTGTATTGACGATTAGGATGTTCTCCATCTAAGGTCAGTTGATTAGGACAAAAACAAATTTTTATTCTAATATTGACCAAAAGATTTCAGTTTCTTCTCAGGCTTTACAAAAAATTGCAATTCAGTGTTTCAATTGTAACTTTCTTTCCTTTTTTGTTATTTAGATTGTTTTCATGAAATTTTTATCGTGTTATTATTTCAAGCTATGAATTTACAATTTACATGGCCTTCTTACAAACAATGGTCGTGCAGTTTATTTGCTCATTATTTTTTTTATGAAAAATGTCACTCGGCGCCGAAATGACCTGATGGTGTCAATGGAGCCATAAAACCCCAAACAATCAAACAAACAGTTCTTTTTTAGGAAGAGACAATATGTCTTTAAGAAGATCAAAACTGTCAATCATGAACAATATTTTTGGTGTGTGTAAATTTCTTAAGCTATCATCCTTCCACACCCCTCATTCAGCAAAATCATAGCAAATTGAAAAATTTCTCAGTGGCTTGTCTATGGTTTCCCACTCCTCAAATGCCCACTGCTTTATATGAAAGACTAATAACCTAAGTAACTAAGACAGTAAAAGTTATTCACATAAATAAAAGTAGCCAAGACTGCAAATTTTCATGTCTTAACATCCTATATTTTGAAGACGCTGTGGTATTGGTATCATCCTCTTCTACTTGTTCTTTTCTTTTTTCAGATAAACCAAAAAATGATCCACGCAAGGTAATTTCTCTTCAATTCAATATTTGTTCCTTCTTGAAATTACTATTATGTTTTCTATATTACTATATGGTGAAGAGATGTAAAATGTATTCCCTTCCCTGATCTAGTACTTTTTTTTTATGCATGCAAAAACAAACAGTTGCAGCAGTCATAGAAGAAATTGCATCAATTTATTTCTTGCCACCATCTTGATGATTTTTACAAAATTTTTATGGGGTGGTTGGCGGGTGCTCTGGCGTGGTCTGCTCCTTCTTTCCAAGAAATGGTTGCTGTTGTCCTAATGCGTTTCCTAATGATGAAATTATTCTGCAGTGTTGATAGGGCTTTAGAGCAAAAGAAAAACAAAACAATTTTGATCATGTAGTGTTGGATTGTGTGATGTTGCGAGAGGAATGTCTTGCCATGATAGGAAAGTAAAGCAAAAGAAAATACTAACTTTATTTGTCCGATTGGGAAAATTTGGGAAATCTGCATGGATGAAACTTGTTTGGAGTGTCAGTACAATCCTAATGGTTTCTACATTTTGTTTTGTTACTTCTTTGCATGAAGGTATACTTAGTCATTTGAATATCATTGTCACCTCTGCCACTCAAATCACTCATATGTTTTGTTGTTGTTTTTTTATCTCCTCTAATAGTTTGGCTACAAATCAAAGGGTTTGCGTCATGCAATCAGACAACCAGATGAGCAGGCAGCGCTGGAAGCCATTGAGGCGAGAAAAGAGTCGGAAAAGAAGAAATTCAATAAGACTAACAAAGACTTTGTGCGCAACAATCGAGAAAGGTGATTGTCATAGCAGCAATGACCAATTTTGGGTTTTTTTCTTTCACACATCATCTCACTTTCTTTCTTTATCAGGTATTTCCAATTTGTCCCTTGTCTCTATGGTGTGCATCGTCTTCTTGTTTATTTCATTCTTGTCTTGTTTACTATATATTTTTGTATGATCTTTCCATTGAACATGACGGAGGCAGGCATCCTGCTGAAAATTCGTTCATCTCACTCACAACATTGATAGTCTTTCATGAAAAATGTATAAAATATAATCTGCATTTTGTTTGATTATTGTAACTTTTACTGCTGTTTGTATTTCCACACGCTATACAAACTGTCGAATCCTTTTGCATCCCAGATTGCAACACCTCTGTTGGAGAGCCACTCTCACTTTTATCCTCGTCTTTAAAGAATGACCAGCATGTTTTTCTTCCCAACCATAAACATTCATTAACTTGTTTTTATAAATTTGTAAATCACTCAGCACACAACTTGTGGTCTATGTCATGAATTTCCCATGCAATGTTCTTTTTCCACTGGTCATTATTGTCCGAGGATGTTTCCTGTAAACCCTATCCTTATGGACCCCCTAAGATAAAAAGGAGGGTTCAAGTCTTGGCCGTGAGGAGATCATGAACAATTCTTCTTGTGGCTGATGTTCAATCCTGCAAATTATGTTGATTTTGACTCAGAAACATTTCCTGCATTGGGTGTAGCTGCGACTTGCTTCCACTTACTGCACCCTTTAAGTCTGGTATCTGTTGTGTAGTGGTTAAGCTCTTCACTTATCATGCATAAGACCTGAGATCAAGTCCTACATGGAGACGGGCATCTGTTTCTTTCTGCTGTGACCAGCCCCAATCAGCCCGATGAGATGCAGGCTCAAAGTAGCCCATCTCTTATATAACCTTTCAATGTTGACAGGGATGCACAACCAAAAGCCTAATGGATTTCCCCTTTAAGACATTTGGAGAGTTTCCCAAGTGTATGCTAAAAAGGAAAAAGAATGTCTCTAGATCTGTTCCTGTCACGCTCAGATTGAGAAAGTTAACATTTATTAAAGCAGGCAAAGTGAACTATCTAATCAAGCAATACAGAATTGTGTAGATCCGCAATGTTTTTATTTGGTTTTGGTTTGGTTACTAGTTTTACGTTCCTTGCAACACTTAAAGGTCATTTAAGAGGTGGGCTACTTCGACCCTGCTTGTCAAGGCCAATCTAGGCTGAGAGGGATGAATCCCAGCAGAAAAGCGAGATTGTTTTTACAAGGGATCAAACTCAGTTCTTCCGCACAATAGACGAAGAGCCTAACCATTACACTGCAGACACTGGTCAAGGCTTTGAAAGTTTGCACATAATTATGTCCGACAATTTTCTTAAGAGGAATGTAAGTTGTTAGTTAGAATTTACTTATGTAGAGAGGCACCAGCTCTTTTGCTGTTTTAGCCTGCTTTCTTAAGAGGCGCTTACAGTATCAGATCTGTTCTGTACTTCTCCCAGGTTCAAACCAGGTGAGGAGAGTCAACGGGCTCCGAGTGGTCAGCACATCACCCCGGGCACAGTGACCTTGACCCAGGAACAGCTTGCGGCTTTACTAGCCTCTCTCGGCAAAAACGTCAACACTGACGGGGAGAACCCACTGAAAATCAGCTTTGGTAGGTTTTGGGTTGGGGTTTTTTTTTTGCTTGCAGCTCTGCTAGCCTCCCTGTGCTAAAATGTCAACACTGATAGGGAGGACACACAGAAAACCAGCATTGGTCCGTCCATGAGGAAGCTTGAGTCACAACTCTGTGTACATGTGTACATTGTTCTGGTTTTTATTCCCTCAGTCTATTGTCATCCATGATCTTATTTTGGAAATGCTCTGTTCTCATGTTCCTTTTTGTGAACCAAGTACGATTTACATGGTCGAGTTAGACAAGGCCTTTAGGGTGGTGACAGTCGCAGTGGTGCGGAGGGGAAAGGAGGAATTGTGGGATAGACCTGTAAAATTTATTAAATACTTTGAAGGTTTTTATTTGAGACGCCAGTAGCAATAGAATCGACATTTTAAAGGTTTTTATTTCAGATGCCAGTAACAACAGAATCGAGGTAGAGAAATATGACAGCAGTGGAAGTGGGGATGAGGGTGAGGTCCGAACACTTCAAACACGATCAAAAGACAGGAACGGAGTGGACTATGATGATGATGACTCGGATGTTGGCATTGCAGCATTTTTGGACAAGAAAGAGAAGCCAAAAGCTAAACAGAATTACAAGTCTGAGGAGAAAGAGAATTTTAGGTTAGTTTACTCGTTATTTCATGGCTCTCAAACATTCTGATTTGCTCTGTTTTTCTGTACATTCTTGCTCGACAAGGTGTATGACTTATTACTTGTACTCTTTCACTAAAAGGTGTCAAATATTAGATGAAAGCAATGACATTTTGGCTCAGAAGCATCTAATATTAGATCTTGGCCTTGTTGTGGGTCGGTTTGCTAATTTATTTGTTTGTTTGGGGTTTCACGGCTCCATTGACACTACAAGGTCATTTCGGCACCAATTTCTAAACTGGTAAAACCTGGTAATAAGTATCACAGATAAGCCAGAGTCTTATGTCAGATGCTTCATAGCCACACTTGTGCTTGCTTGCATCTAATATTAAACACCGCACCTTGAAAGGGCTAAGTAATACCCATTCACTATGGACATGAGGATTTTGGCACAAAAAAAAATTCTGTCTAGATGGGCAGAAAAATTCCATAGGGACAGTAGAGTTAAATTCAGCAATGATGGGACATAAAGAGGTAATTCTTTTCGTTTATTTGCTCCTGAGCTCATTAGCATAGCTAGCACTACTTGTTTCTATGTGTTAATGCCTCTTTCCTGATGTTGGAAATACTTTTAAGGGTCGAATGTGCTGTACATCTACGATTAACCAAAATAATAGAAGTAGCTTAGGAAAAGCTTGAAGTGTCAGACTGTTTTGTTGTGCCCTGATGATCAAAGATTCCATTGTCTGTATTTTGTTGAGGTACGGAGGTGGGTAGCAGTAGCCCATTTTATTTTGCCTGTACATAACTGTTTTAGCTAAACAGCGTTATTTTCATTACAATACTTGAGGATGGAAAATCTTTTAATGATGTGAACGTTTCATCAAATACCTTGTTTTAGGGTGAGGGAGAGAAGAAGCAGAGAGAAGCATGTGGAAGTAGAAAGGAGAGAGACGCAGCCTAAAGTGTCTCACGGGGAGCCGTCTCATCGTCTGAACGCCCCAGAACCACAAACACAGTCCCGTTTATCGTTGGAGGAGGCAAAGAAGGAGGCCGGAGTGGATCACGTTCCCGACCTCGTCCCCTGGAAACACCTCACAGTGGGGGAGCGCAAGCGGCTGCAGTGGGCGAGGGAAAGAGGTTAGTCTTTAGATTGGGGTTTGGCTTTTGGGTTTTTTAGGATAGAGGATAGAGAAAATTGGAAAGTGTTTGTGCATGGCCCATACCCTGGCTCGGGGTGATAAAGGCAATGATGATAGTGATATATGCTTGGAAAGTGAGCCTGTATATATTTGTAAGTAATTTTCGTACTTGTTTTTATGTTATCTAACGCAAACTTTTTTCGTGGTTCACTCTAAGATCCACAGGGACATGGCAGCTTAGCTCTGTTCCCTGTCAGTGTTGATACATTTTGGCATTTCTGGTTTCAGCTATTGACTCTAAAGATTGAACCACATGTATGTCACGTCATTTTAATGTTGTCTGGTCTGCCTATTTTCGTGAAACAGTTCACACAGTCGGTTGCCTCACACAGTGTTGTCAATTTTAGCGGAGATGACAGTTATACAGACACAATTTTTTGATGTGATTGAAATGTCCTATTAACTTTCTAATAGAATTTTGTTCTTTTTTTGTGTGTATGTGGGCGGTTTCAGAATTTATTCTTTCTTACAGCAATCTAAACCTTGCATCATACAGTTGGAGGCATTGCAGGCGGCTTATGTCACTCTCTCTAGATCATACATGTCGCTGGTGGGGTGATGAAACTGGCAACTCAGAATTTTCGGGATGACGTTCTTTTCAATTTACATCTTTTCTCAGTGCTTCTTAACATTTGGGAATAGGCATAACAAAAGGTTTTCATATATCTCTACCAACTTTGGATAGCTATAAGGTTATTTCTCATGAGAAAATCAGTGCATTTTGCCTTAATTGTAAAACTTTCCAGTTGTGGGTTGCGAGAATTTATCATTCCACCAGCAATATACAATAATATGATGCCGTCATTTGCTATACTGCCTTCTAACTTGATATTTTTATCGTCCAGCTGACATGGAAGAAGAGTACAACCCCTGGGGCAAGCCTGGTGCCGGAGCTCCCCAGCGTAAAGAAGAGGAGGAGACTGACCAGCGAGCGGAGCCCAAGCCCCGACAACAAGCGACAGAGAGACGGCGGCCGGATGTTTCCTCAGAGAGACGGCGGCCAGATGTTTCCTCAGAGAGACGACGGCCGGATGTTTCCTCTAGGGCCGGCAATGTCAACATAGATCGAAAGAAGAAACAGGTATCGTGTAGTTTTCCTATCATCTTTAGTCGCGTCAAGTCTGATAGGAATGTCATGGACTTGTGTATTTGTCCATGTAATTGAAGAGATTTACTATCACCTATGATATTATGACTAATCTCTTTGCCTATCACGCAAAAGACCAGAGTTCAATTCCTATGTGGGGGGGGGGGGGAAACAAGCATCGGCTTGGGCTGGCTCTGACAGGCAGGGTTGATGTGGCCTGTCTCGTAAATAACCTTAAAGTGTTGCGAGGGACGTAAAAAACCAATGCCACATCTTCCTTTTCATGGACCAGTAGCAGGAGATAACTTGGTGCAATCTCACATAGGCTCTCTGTGGCCGCTTTTGATGAAACAAATTAAAGAAAAATTAGATGCTTGTGATTTGAGACATATTATTGTTGTTCTAGTCACACTAGGTTTTACCGGCGCTGTGGTGTAATGGTTAGGCTCTTCGTCTATCAAGTGGAAGACCAGAGTTCGATCCTGATCGCAGACAATCTGCATTTTCTTCTGTTGGGATTTTTTCCCTCTCAGCCCGGGTTGTCCTTGACAGGCAGGGGCGAAGTAGCCCGTCTTTTAAATGACCTTACAGTGTTGCAGGGGACGTAAAACTGGTAACCAAAACACTGGGTTTTAGTTATTGACATGTTTGTTTGAGATATTATGTAGTCTTTTGCCTGTCAGCCAGAGGATGGGAGCTTGATCCTTACATTAGAGGAGGGCCTTTATCTCTCCGCTGGGATGTTGTGTCCGTCCCAGCCTCGGTTGGCTCTGACAGGCAGGGTTGAAGTTGTCAGCCTCTAAAATGACCGTAAGGTGTTAAAAGGGGTGTAGAACCAAAACAAACCACACCATCCTTCAACGTTGTATACACATGTAGGTCTGAGTGTGGATCATGTCATGTACCTTTACCCAACCCACACAAATGTGACATGTCGTAGCATACATTATTATCTAAGGTTTTGAGAGCAATTTGGTTCTGCTGAATTTTCGACTGACAGGGAAATTCATGCATAAAAGCTCCTGGCTTAAAAATGCAGACGTATTCGATATTGTCTAATAAAGTTTAGTTAATGCATGAATGATATGACATAACAAACCTTTGTTTCAGTGTGTTGATTTCCCAACTCAAAATGTCTCATTCTGTCATAAACCAGCACCTAGGCTATGTCACACGGCGCAGTAGTGTGTGGTCAAAGTTCTTTGCTGAACTGGTAGGTCAAGAAGGTTCTAGAACAACAGCTCAGGCTTGCTTGAGAGGGAGCTAACAGCATGGTGCTCCACAGAAGAGATATAATACAGAAGTACAAGTAGCCACTGCGGAGGTTCCACCAATGTTCGCTTCTACCATCTTATTTTATCGTATGCAACTCTTGACGACGCACAACAAAACAAAAGCGCTCAGCCTTTTATTTTTTAGGAAAGCACTACCATTCTCTATTCAGCAAATTACAAGACAAAGAACAACAAAATTAAAAAAAAGTGAAAGTGAAAGTTAAGAAAGTACCAACCCCTGACCCCTCCCCCGAAAACAACAACAAAACCAAGATCTATAAAAATTGGGAAGCATAACGATATCATACTACAAATGGGTATTCCCGATACTAAGCATAAAAAAGCTTATTATTGACACCGCAACTACGACAAGAGAAAATGGCTGACAAAACCTATCTTGTGACGCCACTGTATAGGGATCGTACTTCTGCATTACATCTATTCTGTGTGGTGCAAGGGCATGTATAGTCTAGCCCCAGCTCATCAGAGTGGGAGATCTCTGCAGTATCTCGCCAACTGGTGGGTGAAGGTTCTTAGAACCTTGCTGTACACGTTGGTTGGAGACGGAGCTAACAGCATGGTGCACGGGCATGTATAGCCTAGCCCTCATCACAGTGGGAGATGTCTATGGTTTTCCTCAGACTGACCTGCAATATGGACGGTCTCAGACTGACCTGTAATATGGACGTTCCTCAGCTTGTTGTCCTTAGCAGAGGTGGCCGTCCTTTAATGTCACCGAAATTTATAAATCCGTTTGATTATTTAAACGGATATTTATCAAATCTTGTGAAGTACAGTCCAACCTGCCCAAGGTGACTTACCCGTACAAACTTCCCATTTTGCCCCTTCTATGTGATGGCCTTGTCCAAGAGGACCATGTCTTAGACAGCCACTTTTCTACTACACAATCACTGAGTGGTTTTCTTGGGCAGGGTGGACTGTCTTCTGATTCTTCCTTTACACAAAAGGGAGGCAAATTCAGTAAAGGTTTTGCCCACTTGTATTATGGTTATGGTTATGCATGCACACCTAACATTTGCTATAAGCTCTATGTAATGAAGCTCTATGTATTGCACAAGGTACCTAGCTCCATCTGTTGCCTCGCTCAGTATCTTCCTCTCATGCCCTCACTCACACAGGATGACCTTGCCAGTGAGATTGAAAAACTGCGCAGGGAAATCCAGGAGGCAGAGGATAGGAAGAAACAAGAGGAAGAACGACTTCACAAGCCCACAGAGGGCAAGGCAAGAAAGAGAGAAGAGGAGAGGTCCGAAGCAAGCAGAGTGCAGCAGGACAGAAAGAAAGTTAGTGTGAAGAAAGATACAAAGGACAGGGGTCTGAGAAGGTCTGAGAAGAGAGAGGAGGAGCCCCCCTCTGCAAACGGCCTGGACGGACTCGATGACCAGGTACAAATTGTTATTGTAAGAAAGAAAAAGCCCAAGGAAGAGTCTAGAAATGACGTTGGCACGGATTTGATTATAAACGTGCACAGCAGCACAGAGGAGCCCTCCCAGAGCGAGGAGATGAGGACAGAGACAAAGCAAAAGAGTAGGAAAAGGGGAGTTGAGAGAGCTGAAAGTCCAACTTCTGAACCCCAAGAGGGTTCTGGGATGAAGAAGTCGACAGAGAAAGGGAAGCCGGCGTCAGACAAGACGAGTTCTGATGCAAAAGCAGCTGCCCAGGTTGTGTTGACGGTTTGATGTGTCTGTTTGAAGTAGCCTCTGCTTCCGACATTCATAGCTTTCTGTGTAACACTACATAGAGTGGAACCTCATTACAAAGCAGCCACCATTACATTCAGTTATATGAATATTTATACTGAAGATCTGCATTCGCGGGACAAATTTCCCACAGCCATCTTTAGGGTGATGGGACAATGCTTCCATTTAAACTTTATTTTTTTTGTCGTGCAGGTAATTCTTTGTGTGATCATCGAAAATCATGCAAATTTAAAACAGCTTGACAAAAGGAAACACCTACATCTGCATTACAGCAGATCGTCTTGAAGTTTCACTTTGAACTTGTTCTTATTTATTTCCGAAACATTTTTGAAGAGAGCAACCAACAGTTAAATCATAAAGTAATAGATAGTATTTGTTTAGTGGTTAAATCATAAAGTAATAGATAGTGTTTGTTTAGTGGCTTGCATTATAATGTGGTTTCACTACTGTCTGGGTGTGTAGTTTGGTGTAAAATGTAACCTCAAAGCTTTTATGCTAATCTGGGTCACTGTGCACCAATGCGCTAGATGTCATGTGACCGGTCGAATGAGTCGTTAGTCGCATTCTGGCCATGTAGGATTATCTCACCCAAAAGTCTGTTTGTTTCGCTTTCAAGTAGGGAAAATATTATCCTGCTAGCCTGATTAGGTGCTGAGGTATCATGGTTTAAAATTGCCCAACCACGTACCCAAGTGAGTACACAGAAGGGGAGAAAAATGTCTGTATAGTTGGACAGTGTATTTTTGGCTCTTGTTCTGTAGCGTAAATGTGTGTAAATTTTAATACACGAGGTGGCCAAGTTTCCCCAAGCATCTACAATCAAAACATTTAGATCTAAAAACACGTTTGGATGCAGCAATAAAAGAGAATTACCTCTGAAAACCCAGGTTGACCTTGTAGGGCTTTTTCGTATCTGCAACTTGCGACTCATTTGTACATGTCACAAGACACATGACAATCTCTATCATAGAAAGGCCTTGAAATAAGCTAATGGAACATACCTCTCACTAATCCACTGCTGTTGGTGGTAAATCAGATGTTGATCACTGTTTGCCTCTTTGTTGTCACCAGATCATTGCCATCACTGTGCTCAAACCGAGTTCTTGTAAACATACATCTACTTTTTGCAAAGAGCTTACTACCAGCCCGCCCTTTGTAATTCTCAGGACATACACTCATATTGAAACAGACTCACACACGCAGACACACCCATGCACTCAAACACAAACTTTATTCACATGTCATGAGTGATTGGGTCTTTGATCACTTGCCACAACACCAACCATCATTTTATAGGAGCTCGGGCACTACAGATAATTTGCTATCATGCACCTTGATGCCACCACAGTCGGGTATGTTGTGTGTGTGAGGGTTGGAGAGCGAGGAGGGGAGGGGGCTGGTGGTGCATGTAACTTGACACTCTTGACCACAATGTAAGACAGGGAGGTAAATGCTGATCATGGTGAAGGTTCGGTGGTCATGGTAGTCTTTAATTTTGTTTCCTGTCTCTCGTATCCTTTTTCGTACTGATCAGGTCATTTGGTTCAGTGTAAAAGAGTATCCAGTATAAACAGTTTGCCGGGTGTACTGACAATTCCAAATCCTTGTCCTAACCCTACTAGTCTCGGTAATACTCAGACTGACTCCTGTATACCCTACTAGTCTCGGTAATACTCAGACTGACTCCTG
>JAUKPP010273463.1:0-11074 GCA_032273245.1 Phyllaplysia taylori | reverse complement strand
GCCTCTCCCCTACACACACACACAAAAGCCAGGTAGTCACCAAAAGAATCTGACCTGAGCCTTTGCCAGTATCTTGGTGTTGCTCTGCATGCTGGTTTTCCTGGTCCCGTCCTCCAGGGAGTCCACAACGTCTCTGTACTAGCAGTGCAGGGATAGCAAACAGGAGAAACAAGTAAATATCGATGCTCCGTGATCAAACCTCCTACTCGACAAATTTTCCCTAATACACTGTTTTACACCATCACAATCTAATGATCACGGGTTTTGTTTTAGGTTTGGTTACCAGTTTTACTTCCCCTGCAACACTGTAAGGTCATTTAAGAGAAGGGCTACCAACTCGGGCTGAGAGGGAAAAAATCCTAGCAGAAAAAAATACCCCAGCCAGGTTGTCCGCGATCGGGGATCGAACCGGGGTCTTCCGCATGCAAGGCGAAGAGCCTAACCATTACACCCCAGCGCTGGTAATGATCACGGGCCACATGCCAATACAAAGCATATGTGGACAAAAATTAACAAAAATATACTTTATCACAACTAAACATACCTTGTAAGGTGACCCCTAAAAAAACACGTTCATATTGAGACCTCGTATCGTACACCGCCTCACTTATTGTTGTTGAACACTGCAGAGCGTATTGAACTCCGAGTCGCTGGTGTTTTAGAGTGGTCAAAACAATGCAGGGCAATGCCTTTCCCGACACGGTGACATTTCCAAGCTAAGATAACAGTGGAGTGCAGTGCATCAAGACAGCCGTCTGCTCAAAAGAGCGATCAAAGCTTTTTCTAACTATGCCTCTGGCGGCAGGATGGCATTTCCTAACTTTGATGACAATGGAGCACAGGGAATTGAGAGAGGTAAAACTGGCTCGTTATTGAATAATCCCTGTCTGCATGCCACAATAAATACAGATTTTTAAGTAGTACTTGCTTTGAACTTTGAAGTTTGTGCCGCGGTGCAACATTATAGTCACTGAAGAGTCTAGAAACTGCGATTTACTTACTATTACCCTAGAGCATTTTTACCAAATATAGTAATGTCATGGGCCTTTGTTCTTGAGCATGACCTCCTTTATTTTTGTGAAGATAAAAAGAGTTGAAATTCAACCACATACAGCAGTTGAAAGAAGTTCTGCATAAAGACCACTGGCCTTTTTATGACAATTTGTACCATTGAGGTGATGTTGAAATGACAGTAACTGTGAGTTTAAGAACGTCATTTTCATGATAACAGCATTCCATCTAAAAATGCTTATCATCACCACTGCCACCTACTTTAAATATGTGTGCCTTTACGTGTACATGTATCTTAAGTGTCGGTTTGTTTGTTTTTTGTTTTGTCTTTTGAAGGGTGTGTGTGTGTGTGTGTGTGTGTGTGTCTGTGTGTGTGTGTGTGTGTGTGTGTGAGAGAGAGAGAGAGAGAGAGAGAGAGAGAGAGAGAGAGAGAGAGAGAGAGAGAGAGAGAGAGATAGAGAAACCTAATTTTTCTCCTGTATGTATGTGTCCTAAATTCGATGATTTTGATACTGCTGAGCAATAAAATAATTCCTTTTTTATTTTCAATTACAAAGACTGTAATGTGCCTTTTTTTATTGTGTAAAAAACTACAACACACAAACTAAAAACCAATGTGCCCAGGTATTATGGACATGAAGTGTCAAATAACGTTTATCTATCCTTCCTTTTTGCAAACAATATCTCTTACGAATGTTGGTTTTTACTAACAGGTGACCGTGGTCAGGCCTTGCAAACAACGGCGATGTTCCTTTACGAGGTCCGAACACCAACACTGCAGTTTTAACAGAACTCGTAAGGGACATTACAGTGTAACAGTGCAATTTATTTTACAAAAGTAAATATGCTTTAATTGGTTATGTTGCTATGAGTATCTTATATGAAACTGAAGAGGTTTGGCACCGCCATTTTAAAACGAATCGGTTTTTTCCTTCTCCTGAAAAATAATCTCTCTCCCTTACCAGCTCTACACACGGAAACGTCATTGCCAGTACTTGTCATTGTTGTAGTAAAAATACAGCTTTTTTAAAGAAAAAAACTGGTTTCATAGAATTATAGGCATCATCGTAATAGAAACCAATGAGTTATCTACATCTGTTAGTTTTGTGAGAAGATGAATTATGAGACAAAAGCCAATCAAAGCACCTCATCAACCGGCGCTGCGGTGTAATGGTTAGGCTCTTTGCCTATCATGCGGGAAAACCTTAGATCAATTCCTGGTCGCGGACGATCTAGGTTTTTTTTGCTGGGATTTTTTCCTTCTCAGTCCGGGTTGGCCCTGACAGGCAGGGTCAAAGTAACTGGTCTCTTAAATGACCTTACAGTGTTGCAGGCGACGTAAAACTGGTAACCAAACCAAACCAAACCAAGCATCTTATCAATCTCTACAACATACTTGATAGTCATTTAAAAAAAAATTCTACAAACGACAATGTTGAAATACAGTAATGAGATGAAAACGTGAAGATGCCACTTTCATTGTTTTCACCTTTGGCAGTTGGTCTCGAACCCTCTCCTCCGCTTTGACCAACTTCTGATGGACCCTGAGCAAGACGTCCAAGAAGCCTGACCCTTGGGCCAGATGGTCATCCTCCTCCTCGACTCGGACTTGTTGGTTTATCAGTCTGTCCTTACACTTTGTGCACACACGTAGATAGAGGCTGATCTCTGGCTCGACCTCGGGACACTGGAGGGATGGAAGGGACGAGAAACAAGATTGCTGCTTTAGTACTGTCTGATTTAACTTTTCTACTTATTTATTACTGATGGAGATGTTGTTCCAAATTGTTCTTCCTTTTTCACATAAAAATGGCTGCAGAAAATTACAAAAACCTAACACAAATTAAATGCAAAAATATCTTGAAGGTTTACATGGGCATGTCTGTTTTTGTTGCACATTGTCCTGGATCTAGATTCTTTGCTGTTGTTTTTTTCCATGTCAAATTTACACACACAGTTTCGGAAAATAGGCGACATGTTTTGAATTTCCCATAAATTGTTTCATTTCAGCAAATTGAAGTTTTATATATAATCCCTCCATTCAACTAAAGCTTGCACGAAACAACACATTAGGAACTACCGAAGATCAGGCTACTGGAATTACGTTGTGAGTATGACCTTCCTTCTGGCCTCGGGCATTGGAGTAAAAAAACATCAAGCCTGGTACATGGAACAACCATACACATAATTCAAGAAAGAAAAGAAAAAAAGAGAAAGGGAGAGAGAGAGAGAGAGAAAGAGAAAGAAAAAGAGAGGGGGAGAGACAGACAGGCACAAAGAAAAAAAGAAGACAAATGTGAGAGATAAGGAGACAGAGAGCAACAAAGAGAGACTTGTGAAAGGAAATAAGAAAGCGGGCGGAGATAGAGAGGACAAGTTTTTATGTTCGCAAAATAGGCCTATGTAACTCCCAGTAATTGTATAAGTGGGTAAAGAGGTAAGTATCCCCACCTTGCAAGCAGGGGACTGGGGTTTGACAACTACCAGGAAATTTTCATTCTTGAGTGAGGGAGGGAGGGAAATATCGAAGAAGAGAAACCCAACTCTATTGATTTAAGCAAGACTATTATAATAGAGACAAAAACGAATATTATTACATTCAAAGAATCGGGATCTATGCTAGTGATAATAATCAATAATTCACATCCTGAAACACACTTGACCCAGTCCCACTCAAAATAACATTTTATGTAAAAGCAGAAAATGTAAAAAATCCCTTGTGAACTACAGAAAACAAAGCCCAAATCAACAAAAAACAGGGGTGGGCTGATTGGGTGGCATTTGTCACAGTATCTTGCCTCTATTGCCAAACAGGTAAAAATGTGCGATCGGCACTACTTATAGATATACAAGGCAAAAAAAGGAGTTGAGCAGATCTTTTAAGATTTAAAAATAAGTATCTGAAATAATTAAGAAAAAGTTGTCAAAAATCCTCATCTACCAACAAAAGCATTTTTCTACCTACTCACCCCAATAATTTTTATTATGGCCAGTTTTGGAGCACATTTGACTTCTTTATCTCTCTCAGAGTCAGGGATGTAGACCAGCAAATCCTTTGTGGAGCAGGCCTTGCACACGCAGATACCACACACACGACAGAATTTCTTTTTCTTCATCAGCCCGAATGAGTCGAGGCAGAACTGACACATTGTAGCAACATTTTCTTGCTGGAGAGAAGAAAGTACATATTCATATATGAATATAGAAGCAGTTGACAAAATATTTTACAATTGAGATACCAGCTTTAGTGTTACTAACTCATCAAGAACGATATATTTCGGGTGGCAGCTTAACTATCATAACTTGATTTTTCAACTTTACAGGAGAGGCAAAAACTGGTTTTCTGTTACTATATTAATCAATATACGATCATACGAAATTTGACCACTGACTGCTTTTTCATGAATTTACGGACTCTGTGATTTTTACAGGATATGCGCCCCATGGCAGAGCCTTGGAATATGAAAAAAAGTAATTTTCGCCAAAAATCGAAACATGAAAGTCAATTTTCCAGGCCTATGACTTGTCAAGTCTCATAGGGAATTCCCCTAGTCTAGGGAACACCACTGCATAAAAATACTTTGCAAAGATTATGAAAATGAACGTCCTTGACTAAGTAAGTTATTATTAGTTCTATTTTTTCTGGAAGAATAGCAGAAGTGTTGTCGTAGTCTTGATGAGTTACAAGATACAGCATGATGATAATGATTTGTATGGGAGTGATTCTGAGCAAAGTGATGGTGAAGGTGACTTGTTTCTCAGACTTATGGTAGATGCTATTGAAGATGACAGTGCCAATACTACCTCTAGGCTCTGGATTTAGATCTAGATCTAGCAGTGTCTGAGAAAGTGAGGAAAGAAGGTCTAGACTGTCATTGAAAATGTATTTCTTGGCATTTCTTTTACAACTTTCTTTAATTTTTTCACAGGCAACAAATGTGTCATATATGGTCAGATATGGCATTCAACTTGCTGTGTTCATGCAAAATGTCATAGCAATAAGCCAAAAATTCAGTGAGATATGAGCGATTTTGTTGACATACCACAAGTTGAAAGTTTACTCCCCAGCACTGCTATGTTATGCCCCTTGGGCAGTGAAGGGGTTAAGGTGTTAAAAGTTGTCTTTAACTACAACAACTAAATGTCGGTTGTCAGTGGGTACCCTGGTATGGTCTGCTCCTACTTCATTCCAAGAACTATTTTTATTCTCATCTATTTCCTGAGAGTCAATACTGGCGTGAAGCTCAACAACACAACCTCCATCACCTCACTAGCTAAAACAGCCAAAGATGCTGGCACCTCTATGAACAACAAACTTTTGAACCATCCACTCACCAGCCAGACAGACGACTTCATCCAGTCCGGGGTAGACAAGACGCTCCTCAGTTCATGCAGAGTTTTCTTGATCTCTGAGCTCCCAACACTGGAGGCAAATCCCTTGGTAAGTCTGGGGAATGCAATACACAATACTGTATGAGATTAGATGAGGTACGATAAGGTAAGTTAAGGTAAGATATGATAAGATTAGATAGATAACATAAGAGGATAAGATGAAATAAAACAAAGGTAAGTTAAGACAGGATATGGTGAGATAAGATAAAACTAAGATAAATTGATAAGACAAGACAAAACAAAGATAAGATAGGATAAATCTATTACAATCTATTACAGTTGATCCTGCCCGAGATGACTACTCATTGTCGAAAAGAAAAGTGGTAGTCTTCAATAGTTTAATTATATAGACTAGTATAACGAAAAAAACACCTAAAAACTGTTTTGTTTTTTTATCTGTTCAGGCTCCAGACTTTATTACTGAACCAATTTTGACCATATAGGGCTAAAAAAATTAGTCTCGATCTCAACTGTGTGCTTTGCTGGTGTAAAGCTCAACATGTGTGAGATAGATAAAGAGTGTGCCAACCATAACCAATTAGGCTGCATGGTCCATTTAAGCCATAACAGGCTAAAACAGCAGCCTCAACAAAAGAGTAAAAGCTTCTACAAAATAACCCATCCAATTACAAAATAACCCATCCAATTTAAAACGTAAATATGTAGAGAAAAAGAAAATGTTACTCTATGCTAATAAGTAATATTTCTAGATGACTATTCAAAAGTTAGAATTGTGCAATTGAGCTGATTCAAAGCTAATAAGTATATGAGAAAACATCAAACAATACAAACCTTTCACATTCAGTGCCAAAATTAAGTCTTGATCTCCTTGTTGAAGGCAGAGTACCATTCACCTGAGAGTCAGCCATTTTCCGATGTCTTGACCTCAAGACCATGAAGTCTGACGTGTGGTCAAGCGTTTGACCTTCGGCGCTCCGGTCCTGCTCAAAGCAGGATTTACACACCTAGGCGGGTTTGGTGAAGAGTGGAGAACATTGGTGAAGTTACATAAAGAAAAGATAGGCACATACCCGCCAACATGGACTCATAACTTTCAGGGATTTTTCCATCCAAACAGGGATATTTCTAAACACAGATCCTATAATACTCATAATATTATAGCATTGTTTGGGATCTCCATTTTCATCACATAGATCTATTTCTGATAGGTTTTTTTAGAGTCGCTCGCACCAGTTATACAGTCACGAGCAAAAAAAATCACAGATTTTCCATGAGCGTTGGCAGATATGTAGGCATCAAAGTAAGTGCCACTCAAACAAATAACTTACAATAGGATCTACACAGATTCAACAGAGATGGTGGTAACAAATGGAAACATGAAAGTGTAAGAATAATCACACTCAATGAGTCCAGAAAAGATTTTTTAAAAAAGTTACTAAACTATGTTATCTTTTATACATTGGTTGTGCATGGTAGCTCCTGTGCTTACAGACAACAGAAGAGACAAGAAAACTTGTTCTGCTAATTTGTGCAAATTGTTCAGAAATTCAGCAAACCGACTTCATCCCTACCTACTAGAACCCGCAATATCTGGAAAATTATGAGGTATAATACAAACAAGACAAAAATACCCTGACCATAGATGAATATTTTCCATTCATTGCAATCCCATGAAATCAGATGCGCATCAAAGTAAAGATAATAGAGTTATTTGTGGGGGTTTTTTTTACTACCATGAATGCTTTTGTGCTCTAACAAACTCTACATAAACTAAAATATTTTACAGTCAATTACACCCAAGAACATCCTTTGCTTAAAAAAGGTGCCATTTTGAAGACTTTTAAATGATAAAAGGTATTTTCTTACTAATTTCCCTTTGACAATGAGTGTCTCCAACTTGACCAAAATCACAAATCTATTAACTTCTCTACAAGATAAATCAATACCTACTTCACTCACGACAAGACAAAAGAAATGTGCAATGTTTAATAGGTACAAGTTACTCTCCAGGTAAAAAAACAAACTGAAGAGCACCTGATGATATCACAAGGCGACACATGTTACGAAACAAAATTTGTTGCCTGTACCTTATAGAGGTCTCCATCAGGGTCAAAGTGCGCTAGTTTGTTGAGGCGACGCCTGAACTTCACACAGTCTGCACAATACACTTCTCCACATCTGAAAACATAAATCATTTCAAAGTAAACATCAAATACACCTCGCAAACATCTTATAGTTTGGTCTGCTTACCAGTTTTACATCCCTTGCAACACTGTAAGGTCAGTAAAGAAACAGGCTACTTCCACCCTGTTTGTCAGGGCCAACCCGGGCTGAGAAAGATGAACCCCAGCGGTAAAACAAGATTGCCTGTACGTTGGATCAAACTTAGGTCTTCCACATGATAGGTGAAGAGCCTTGCCACTACACCACAGACACTAGTTCAAATATCTAAATTCTACCTAAATCAGAGAGAAAATAAACAAGTATTTTTTCCCTCAACATGGAGACAGAATTTGAAAGTTTGGTCAGCATCTAAAAGAATAACAACAACCAATATCTGGTGAATGGCATTGAAAAATTTTATAGTGTCTGAAAAACACGTTTACCAGGTTCGGGATAGCTACTCAAGGGAAATCAAAGAGAAAAAAAGCTCTAGCTTTTGATAATTGAATATCAGTATCATCGTCAATATAGTTCTCTTTGGCTATTTTGTTGTTTTGGTTATTGGTTTTACATCCCTTGCAACGCTGCAAAGTCATTTAAAAGACAGGCTGCTTCGACCTTGCATGTCAGGGCCAACCCGGGCAGAGAGTGTTGAATCCCAGCAGAAAGACACAGATACTCTTCCTCCCTTGGATAGGCAAAGAGTCAAATGATTACACTACAGATGCTTGTGAGTGGACTTACACATTTATAGAAGTATATAGACAATACTGTATGATAATAGTACATTGCAGAGTGGAGCTTGTCAGGTTTCTGCTGTGTATAGCTCAAGGAATAAAAAAAACCCAACTCCAATCCAATTTGTCAACACATTCACCTTCTGCAATGATGTGGTCTTTCCAAGACAGTTGAGAAGACTTTGCGGCATGTTTTATTGTGGCAAGTCTTGGAGCGATCAGCGGGCTTCCAGTGTTTCTTTGTGATATCTGTGGAATAAAAACACTTTGAATATATGTCGTAAACAGAGCACTGAAATGTTACATTTTTCTCATTTGGGCACAACAGTTAGACAAAATACAAAGCCCAATCGAGATGGACGTAAAGAGAATAAAATCAAAAGCTGATCAGCTATTAACTCCCAATACTCAAATGATCTTCTCCTATTCATGTATATAAATAAAATTTATCTACTTTAGAAATCATGCATACATGTTTTTTAAATTTATTTGTAATCATTTTACTTTTACTTTAACATTTAGTCTGGAAATCAGGTTGCTGATTATGCCCTTAATTTAAAATAAATAATACAAATTCCTTCACAAAAATTTCTTAAGTAGATCTTTGCCTTAGTCCAAATCTCAGAAATATAACCAAAGTAATGTTTCCCACTGTTGGTTACATGTAAACAATTGGTCTGTGAATGTTCTGAATTAGTTTACCTTTCAGTGAATTAGTTTACCTTTCGGTGAGTTAGTTTACTTTTCAGTGAATCAGTTTACCTTTCAGTGAATCAGTTTACCTTTCAGTGTCCCAACATAACTGTCAGTCTCTGCCTCACTGGTCAAGTTGTCAATCTGTGAGAAATATCCATGGACAGAAGACCGGGAGTTGCGATGACCAAATGGATCACTCATGTCTTTGAAAGAGCCCATTTTTGGTGACCTCTGGAGGACTGTTAGGAACACGACACCATGTACATTTTAACCAAACTTTTAAGATAAGATAAGATCATCATTTATTGTCCAGTGTTTTTTTTAGAACATACTCGCTAGGCAATGTTAGTTTTGATTAAATGCGGCATGTATGTGTGAATTGTACCATACAGTATACGAATGGGACGAGTTCATAACCAGACTGCAAAAGATCAGTACATAGGTCTAATATAGGCCTCATTATATCAAATATATAGCAAAGTCTCAATTGAAGGGGCGTTTTCAAATCAGATGGGGCTCAAGGGTGACATGGAACATACAGTAGAGAACACCTATAAAGATCACTCTTGTAAAAAATCGACGGAAATAAAGTACACATTTCTTTGCCCTAGATTTTCTCTCTTTGTGTCATCTATATTTTGACGCATTTAGCAAACATACAATAACGAACTGACGGCTGTATCAAACCAATTTCCTTGCCCAACAAGTCTTTTACATTTTTACAGATGACTGAAGTAACGAAACAACCCACCTCTATGAGTTGACTGAAACAAGACTTATAGAGTTGCCCAACTGCCACGCAATTCTCCATACACAGTGACCGAACACTGCCCACATACATATCGGCACAGGCCGGCACAATGAATACGCACAATTTTTTCTTTGTTATTTAGCAATTTTTTATGTTCATGTGGACATGCAAAAGTTTGTCATGGATGAAGGAGAAAGGGAAAAGCAGTAAACATCAATAACTTTCTTTTTTCCTTCTCTTGGGAAGAAATAAGTTTCTGTATATCTACCATGTATACTATTCCTAAATATGACTGAAAAGGCCTATGTGAGAAAAAGTATGTGTGCATGTTGACTGAAATGAAGGACTACTTTTACTGCCCGGGCTTGTCTTTTATATCAGTCTTGCACTGTATGTACTTTGTAACATATTTATTTCTTCATGTTGCATAGACAAAACTCTAATTTAGATGCATTGTAACATTATTGGACTTACTTTACTGAGCTTTATGCTGTGTGAACGCCCTTATGGACTTCTGGGAAACTAAGAGCACAACTTTTACTACTGCTGATCTCGGGAGCTGCAAAATTCTGACTAGATAATAAAAATGCTCCCGATATCTGTGCGTTAGTCACTATAGTTAAAGCACCCCGAAATTGACCTCACGAGCATAGGTCATGAATTAGATTCAGTTAGAATTAGTCGGGATCAACAACTGTATGGGTTGGGATGCCCATCTCTACGTCTGCGTAACTTTGAGTCCGGTCATTTCATATTTCCGTGGGTTAAAAACACAGACTCATGGAAAGCCTAGCATTTTGATTTCCATTATTTCATCCCAACTAAAGGGACCTCGCAGTGCATTCGCTTTGAACACGCGTATGACTCAACAGGGGGTGGTGAGAGTCAGTGAGAGCGAAGCGAGACGAAGATAGAACAGATGCAGCAGTTTGCATGAAATTCATCCATGCCACCGCACACATTCCTATGTCTTTCTTACATTGGTTTGTGATATTTTAAGTCCTTGTGCCAATTAAACAGCGAAAAGCAGGCGGTATAAGGGAACAGCGGTAAAGCGTGGGGCGGTATGACGAGGATTCACTGTAGTTAGAGTTTTTATAAGACCAGGTTCACTGGTTCAGTTGCAGAGTTACAAGTTCAACCTTGGGTAAGAGAATCACATTATGTGCTTGTTAGTTGTAAGTTGTCACACTCTGTGTGGGCTTGTCGTGTCCAGCTGACCCAGGTTATGAAGGTGGCATTTTGTTTTATCCAGCCATTTTAGCTAACCAGTTATACTAAAAAAACGGCGCTTTTTCGGTAGTTCCCACCCCAACTTTTTATATAGCAAAATATTTACATTGCCGATTGTCTTCCGGTTGCC
>JAUKPP010273452.1:0-11075 GCA_032273245.1 Phyllaplysia taylori | reverse complement strand
ACTGCCCCATGCGGGCCTCGAACTCACGTCCTCTGCGTGATAGGCGAAGCGCCTAACCATTACACCACCGCACCGGTAAGAGATCTTTAATATGCGCAGCGTTCACATGGGGCCTCTGAGATTTTTCGTCCTCATCTGAGAAGACTCTGAAGACTAGGAGTTGGATCTTACCTACCCTAAGTTCAGTGCGGTGATTGAAACAGGAGTAGACAAGGAATAAGAGAAGAGAAGCAACTTAGGCGACAAGAGTAGCAATAATAGGAGGAGAGTAGGAAGGGAGTGAGACTAGAGAAAGAGCCAGACAATTAATTGAAAGAGTAGACAAGGCACAAAAGAAGAAGATGAAGAAATACATTTGGGGATAACATTCCTGCACTGACCTGGGATCAAACCCTGGACCATTGGCATGAGAAGCCAACACCATAACCTCTAGACCACAAGAGCCCCCAATTTAGTTGTGTTTTAACCCCTTCCAACACTATAAGGTAATTTAAGAGGCGGGAACATTATCCCCGAGTCACTAGGGTTTTCCTCAAGACAGTACAAGATATCACATAATCTGCTGACAAAGCCCCATTAATATAAGCCTACTTAAACAATCAACCAAACACCAAGATTTATTCCAATTATTTGGGTTAACCCTCAGTTTATTTCAAAGACAACATTTCTCCCAATTGAACAAGATCAAAGTAATTTATATATATGATACATGTACTTCAAATACTCAGAATATCATGTCATGAACAATAAACCACATAGGTAACAACTCGCTTCAGTACATCGTCAGTGGAAAGCAAAATTCACGTAACTGTTCTACATTCAAAATAAAATTCAAACATCTGTTACGCCCATTCAGCCTTGCACATTCCATATATTCTAGAAACATCTCCAGAATCATATATACCACAGAGACAGCGCCCTCTGTCGCTACAGTTTCCCACGGAGTAATCAAAACCATAATTATGTGATCACATTTTCAATATTCTGCCCATTGCATGCGTTCTCACAAGTTACCAGAGTTTAGGATATTCAACACACATCATAACGACACGCACCATTTTTCATGATATACACGTATATATATATCTATCAAAAAGTTTGACACTATTGGCTTTACAACCACAACAATGACGAGAGTCCACAAATATTGCATACTCAGTTAACACACATCATGCATAAATGCACTCACATATGCACCTACCCACATACACAAAATTAAGTGCATAATAACAATAGATTGCATTTATATAGCGCATTTACCCGCTCGAAAGCAAGCTCTATGCGCTTTACAATCATGATTGCCCCAGCCGACGAAGTCATTAGGAAACCTTCTCAACTTTCTTCTCTGTCTGACCTGCCTAGCTAATGCACAAAGCACATCCCATTCACCAGGACACATCACAACACTTTCACATACTCTACTACCACATCAACATTAGTTTACTAAGGATAGATTGGAAACTCAGAAAAAAAAACTGATATGTATTGCCTGTGCCCTACTCCTGTTTTTTAAATGATATTGTTCTCGCACCCTTAAGGGAAAACTCGGGGCTAAAAAAAATTAGCCAGGGCCTTTTGAGGGGTGCAAAAAAACTGAGCAACCTAATAACAAAAAAATAACAATATTAATTAATGGGAGGGGAAGGGGGAACAAGCAATGATATTGTATAGCAGTTAGCAGCAGACTCAATGAATTAGCAAGAACGGGTGGACGAAGTTTTCCTGTAGCATGATCAGTTAATGATAGACAAAGCTCAAGGAAGATTCATAGTTTGAATAGACAGATGAAAAAAAAACCACACTACATTGTTCACACATCACTGGTAGGAGTGTACATGTATTTGGGAATGGGAAGACAGAAGGAAGAGAGAGAAAGAATGCTTGATGAGCAGAACAGAAAATTGGCCCACTATTTCTTATTTCTTATAAACCTATGTCAGCTTGTTCATATAAAGCAATGCACTGTATCTGTATACATATACCAGAACATAGTCAAAATATGTGTAATTGTCCTGTAATATATTTCCACATACTTTAACTTTTATATATACAATGCGTACGTGGTTGTAAGGGAATGGTCCTTTGGCTTCCGTCTACAAACGTCATTGCACTTTACTAAGCAGGTTTGAGATACAGTCAAACTAAATAGGCACAGCGGGGATATAATAAAGATTGTTAAATAAAAAATGTTAGAAAAAGCAAAAGACTCAGACAATGTAATAACAAGTAAAAGATGTCTGTGACAAAATCTCCAACCTGATCATCAAGACAAGTTCTATCCAAGTTAGAAAACAGAGGGTTTGGCATGGCACAAATTTATGATTATCTCCCCCTTGTCGACTGAACTGTCTCATACGCAGTGTGTATCGCCAAACAATACATGCATGTCCCTCAACTATATATGTTATTTTGACTTAACAAAAAGTGTGTTGTGCACCACTCAACAAAATATGATTGGGTCAATAAAAAAACTGTGTATGTCATGTATCACTTGACACATTAAGATGGCAGAACAAAGTCAGATCTATATGGACATGCTCAACAATCTCTTGCTTACTGAAACTGAATACACTAAAAAAAACCAAGGTAAAATATGATTTATCTGGGAATTAACTTTCAAAACAACATTGACAATTAGATCTTTATAGAGAAATGAAACTTTGTTAGTGTGAAGAATGATTTTACAATTTTGTGATCAATCAAGTATGTTGCAATTGATTATGATCATTATAAGTGATATTGATAATAAGTAGACCTCTATATATATACATCTATAAAAAAAAACATAACACTAGAACTAGCCTATTCTTTGAACCTACAATGTACGAGCCGAATCCCTACTTTTCAAGTGGGGAAAGAGCTCTTGTAACACTGAGCATAAAACCTACATGGCCAAGCTCTTGATCTCGACATTATATCATTGCTGAGCCCTGAAGTCAAATAAACTGGCATTGCCAAAATTATCACAACTTGAGACAACATCAATTGGTTATTACAATTTTCAGTAAACAAATTATGTGAATAATGAAGGAGGAGGAAAAAAACATATATTTGGTGGCAGAAAATTCTTTGTCACATACCACTGAACAAAGACATATATCTGAAAACAGCGATCAAGACAAAAAGTGTACGAGATGAAATGTTAACCAAAAGAACATATGTGCCATTGCAGTTGAAAAGAGGATCTTAGTAGCTGGGTTTGATTAGTTAGGAGTTTGCAAGGCCCAGCGATGGTATAAATCATTACGGTACCAAAAAGCTGTATATTTCTCTGGTCTCAAGAAATGAAAAAAAAAATGAGGTCATGAAGTGGGTTGGTGCACCCACTATGAGGTGAGCTTTATTTTTCAAACCTCAGCGATATGCAGAAGAGATGTCATTGATTAAAGCAGTGAAAAGGAAGACTGCTATGTAAATTGTCTGCAAAATTAAAAGAAAATAATAAACAAAACAGTACAATCAACATTATATTCTTGCTATTTTGAGTGCTCTTTCAGGGTTTTCATTACTGCTTAGTAAAATAAGACACTGGTTCTCTGATTTTTATTTCAACCTTCATTAAAAAAGGAAATTGGGCAAAGCTATAAAAAAAAATCCGTAAAAAATCCTGTGGTTTCATTTAAATTTTACTGCAGAATTTAATTATTTCAAGATAGGTGATTTAGGTGTTTTGGATAAAGGATATCCTCTATTATCATGTATTTCCTGTAACTGTTTAAGATCAGTAACAAAGTTTGTCTGCCAGAAAAATAGTCAGGCAAGGGGTCGTAGTGTCAGCAGTGAATGCCCTGGTTTTAACCTCTTTATGATAAAAATGGATTTCAGTCACATAATACTGGTTCATGTACTAGCATTTCCGTATTTTCTTGAACGTAATGCCAACAAATCTTAAATGATAAATTAATTAACTATGTACAATATTTATACTTATGATCATGAAAACTGAACAGGAGTCTCCCAATCAGAAACAAAGGAACAACTTTTCAGAATAATAACTACAAACAAAACACGCAACAATTAATCTGATAGTTTGTAAGCAAGAACTGCATTTGACAATATATGGCAAAAAAAGGCAAAAAATATGAGCATGGGTCTAGATAATACTTTAATATTGTTTTTTTAAAAACATCCCAAAAAATCAAACATGTTTTAACAACTCTATTTGTAATGTCAAGACTACCCACAGTGTTGATTGATCACATCATCAAACAAGTCATTCAAACCTTATTCACAGACTAGTCACAAACCTCGTAAACTACATGCAATCCACAGCTTTTGCACTGTGTCTCCCATATGACTTTCCCTATAAGTTTCAATATGGAGCTCTTGTCATCTTCAGGTTTTGTACTTTATTTTCCTACAAAAAAAAGCTTCTGCAGTAAACTTACAGTGGGATGTCACCCTAAAAATTACAACCACCACATTTATCCCCTCAAACTTAAACACTTAGTGAGCTCTTGTAACAGTCTACTGAATGTGCTTTGGTGTCTTTGACAATTAGGAACTGATAGCTCAAGTAGAAAAAACTTGCACTATTATCAAATGGCAAAAGAAAGTTCAACACAGCTTTTTAAAAAAAAATGAAAATGTAATAATAATTCAAAATAAAAATGTTTAGTTTATCAAATACTGCACGCCTTTTGTCCAAGAAGTCAGAATCATCAGAATGACAACATCTGCCTCACAAAACTTTGTTTCACTGAGAGATCAAAACAAAACATTTCTTTACAATTCAAAAGAATCAGAGACAAAAATTCCCCATCAAGAAACAAACATATTCAATATGTAGCGAATGACTTTTCACTTGTAAACTCTACATACTTCAGCTGTTCAATAAGCCAAAAGCTGACTTAGCACTGTGTACTTTCATTACTTCCATAATCAAAACCAATGTCGTTTAGATATTGTGCTGCTAACTTGTTTACTTTCATCTAAAAGCATGCAAGCAACAAAAGCAACATCGTTTGGGATAAGACAATAATAATGAGAAATTATCACTAGCAGCTAATCACAGACCTGTAGAGTACAGGGGGGAAACTATACAGTGTAAATCACATGTTAGCATAAAGAACACCAAAAAAATTTCGCTTTTTAAAATAAAAATTGTATCAATACCGCCTGTACATAGTAAGCTCACATTTATGAACACTGAAAATGACCGCTAGAGATTACTCACACCACTCTCTTTGGTCTGTCAAACTTTTCTTCCCACTGCATAGGGCAAAGGTGGGTTCTGCTGGCTGGGCACAAATTTACTGTAAATGTAGACAGCCAGCATGACCATGGAGGCTCCGAGCGTGAACTGTAGGGAGAGCTGGAAGTCAAAGAAGTACATAGAGGCGATACACGAAAGGATGATGGCCGCAGAGGTGGCGAAACCCTTGAGGATGTTGTCCGCGTACTTGACCACCACTGCCACCAGCAAACCTCCGAATGACTGAAGACACACAACAAACCACACCACAGAATCGTAGCCACTGAAGAACCCTTTCTCCTGGACTTTAGCTCCATCGTTAAAGAACATGGTGATCACTCCTATGACGACACCCAAAGATCCGAGCTGAATGTTGCGCAACCAGACAGACTGACGAGTGCCCTTGAGGATTTTCTCGAAGTATACTCCAGCGAAGCCTGACATGAAGCAAGAGATAATGACGGCCACCAGACCCTTGACCGGGCTCTGCTCCGTGGCAACTTTGGCTTTTGATGTGTTCTCCGGCTGCATCTGGACAGTGGCCACGCCCACAAAGAGGACGACCAGAGCGAACCACTGGGGACGACTCAACTGTTTCTTCAACATGGTTACCGAAAAGATGGCTGTAGTAAGGATCTTCAGCTGGTATGTAACCTGAAAAGAAAGTTTTTTGTTTATCTACCAGGTTTATGCTCAATATCCTTGATGAAAGATGGTAGCATGTAATGAGGGAGCCAAACTTCAAACCTTTTATCTTTATACAATAAAACCTGCATATCTCGACATCTGCTTTGACTCAACATTCGACTTATGTCAACACGATTTGGAATTCCCAACTTTTTCTTTATTTACTTCATTGACATCCCTTAAGTTGACTTTCTCTTTACTCAATGTGGTTTCAATAGTCCCAGCAATGTCGGCTTATGCGGTTTTTACTGTGGGAATATTAACAGAAGCAATCTGAAATCTTGAGTGTAAACTGAAACCCTAAAGATGCAACTTCAAGATGTAATGTAGACTAACAGCAGGTTAGCCAGAGGTACACCAAACTCTCTTCTTTAAGAGGGTTACAGAAGTTAATGTCTTAGAAATGCAGGTAATTTCACATTAATGCCGTCCCTCCCTTTAGCATATATATAAACCTCATGTTCATGAATGAATACCCAATGCACTGAGATGTCATCCTTCTCCTGTACGAAGGGTGAATACTGAGCCGATAAAATCCTTTGCTTAACCTTTTGCTAAACTTGTGAAAATCATCTTGCAATAAAACTATTATAGATCTACATTGATAAAACAATAGCCTTTATACTGTGCCCAGAAAAATTGTCACAGCCTTGTGTTAATTTACAGAACCTCGAGCACCTCTGCAATACAAACTTGTGAAAACCTTGGGCTTATAGCAGTCAAGGCAAAACCCTTTTTCATGCACTGAAGCTGAGTCAATAACAGGGTTTGATAGCACACATCCTCTCCACGCTAGATATTTTCTGTTCGTGAAAAGTTACGCAATGACCCACCTGGAACGTAGCTGCATCGAGATTGGAGACAGCGATGTAGAGCAGATTGTTCTGCAGCACATAGACCAAGGAAGGCACGCAAACCTTGAGACAGTCCAAAGGTTCACAGATGATGTCTTGGTACAGAAGCTGTAGCCAGCGCTGAACACTCCCCTCCTGTAAATGAAACATTGTGAGGGATTATTAATACAAGTACCTTAGTAAAGGATATCTTGGCTTCAGCCTTGATAATCAAAGAGATTTTTTCATTGTGATTTTATCATAATATAGATGCAGTGAGGTCATGGATGCAAGCAAGAACAACATTAACTATTGTAGAAAACTATCTGCTATGGTTTTACAGCACAATCAACACTGTGAGGTTAAGGACGTTTCAGAGCCAGGAAATAAGATTAGAACAATATTAAGGACACCACCTCAGATTTACTCAAATCAGCATCCCTAAACAATAGTTACACAAAGAAAAAAGAGAAGAACAGACCAGACCTGAGCACCTGCTAATCACCCTCATTTTTAGAAAGAGTTAGAAAGAAAAAGTCAACACTTGAAATCCCATCAATGACCAAGGGTTAAAGAGAAGAACATTGAAATTGTAATGTAATGTAATCCATCCATGTAATGTCATTTTAGTGCTGCTTGGACATGAGAAAAGTTGCATAAAGAGAACATAAATACCTGGATGAAGATTATCAGCATGCATGTGCCAAATTTGAAAAACTCTGACATGATGACAGCTGTGGTGGCCACAAACATGTCACCCTCCCTGGTGCGAACGTAACGCATCACCAGGATAAGCAGGGCGTTCTGTAAGGTCAGCAGTACCAGGCTCACGTACTTCATGCTGGCTGGTGTCGTGGGTGACGAAGGTTTGGACGAACCTGATGATAGTAAACAAATATTAGTGTGATTGGTTGGGCGGTTAAAAGTTATTTATTGATCAATAGACGCACAGGCCTCTTTGGCTATTTTAGCCTCTTATTCCTTCATTTTTCAGTATACCAAAGGGTTTCGTTACAAAAGACACTTAAGGACAAAGCTAAATTTTGAGTTGTTGCCAATGCTTTCAAAACTGAGGTTGAAATATTAGCACTATTCTTAAAACCTTTGAAGTATATCCATGAGTCATTACTGATTTGACTTTACTTTACATTTTACCAAAGATCATGTTTCTATAAACTTGTCTCAATAGGTAGGGCTTCTTGGTCACGTTAGTGATTTCTTTATAATTGGCCTTTTTTTCCCCCCTCCCAAAATTGTAGAATTATGGAAAAAATTGTGGCCACACTGCAGAAAGTACCAAGTCATTCACTGGTATTATCATGATCTCAATTCTATGCATATACAGTGCTTTAAGTTATAAGGGCAGGACAAATTTCAACATGGGCTGGTGCTATATGACTGACAATTATAAAAAATCAACACAAAAACTAATTGGCCGAGAAACAGAATCAAAGGAAAAAGAAAGATAAAAATCATTGATAAAAGAGGAGAGAAAACGTTCTAAAATCAACACGAAAAGGAATTATCAATTAAAAAATTATAAAAAAGAAAACTGCAATTCTTTTAAAATCTGATAGTTCACAACCTGGATTCAAATTCTGAAACTTAAGATTTCAAGCTGCACAGGACATAGATCTACACCCCCAGTCAAAGATACGCTTGCTCCTGGCATGCAAATGAAAATAGTAGAAACATTTTTAAAAACTACTGGCAGAGGGCAAGGTTGAATAAATACATCCTAAAACTTTTCCTTTACTCCCTCTCTCTCTCTCTCTCTCTGTGATGACAGCATAAAAAGTATTTCTTTTGGGAGAGAATTCCACACCTCACTGTCATGGGAAGAAAAGCTCTTGCACCCGACTGTTTTCACCTTGTGGTAGGCAGTTTCATGACAAGATTCTAATTTTTCACAGCTGAAAATCTCTAAATGGTGACTCAAATAAGTCTTTAAAATCAAAATTCGGTGGAGCTTTGATGATAATGATAATGAATTTGTAGCATAATAAACGATTTTGTAATCAATCCTAGATAGATATACACTAATACTTAGCAGCTAATATAGCTTTATAAATATGTAAGACTAGTGAGGGAGAAATGGAAACAAAATGTTTGATAAGAGTTACCAAAATTATGTCTGAGATCTCTTTCAAAAGAGCTGTTCTTCTTATCTAGCACTGCGAAGTTACTAGCAAAATTCTCTCCTTCCATACCCCTACAGTCTGGCTCCCTTAATGTTTCAGTTTCACTGTCTCTGCCTCTGTCGTCCTATTTCTCTTGTGTCTTTCCTTCATAAATTTTTCTATCTAGTCCAGAGCTCTCTCTCTCTCAAATACACAGAAAAATTTAATACAAACATGTCTGGATACAGACCCAAATGTAATAATACTGCCATGCTTTTTACACATGTCTACCACCGAAAAAATCTATCTTCATGGGAACATTGAATGCAACCTATGTTTAAATTTTGATGTCCGAAAAGCACGATTCTAACAAAAATACTGAAATGCATCAACCAGAATTATAATTAGACTCGGCCTATATAATGTAAAGTAAGAAGAAAAAAGTCCAACCTACCAGCGTCCATGTCAGTGTTTTTCTTATTCATAGCTGGATCTGAGTCTGATTGCAACACTACTGGGAAATTCACTGAAGATGGGGCAACTTTGACTTCAAAACTCGACATGGCATGTCTACTGCGCCTTGATAAAAAAAAAAAAACAGCCGAAATTATAGATTTACACATGATAATAAATTCGCAACTCTATGATTAAAGCAAGGAAAGGTTTTAGGCTAAATCTTTAACTTAGATTTAGAATCAACTTTACTAAGAGAGAGATAAAAAAAAAAAAAGCAGTAAAAGATAAATCAGCGACTATTGAATAAAAGAAATCATAAAAGTTTATAACGAAACTTGAAAATCTGTTGAAACAAAAATACAGAGCGTAAAAATGAAGGACAATGTAGCGTGGAAACTCAGGAAACTGTTGACTTGTGATCGGTTTTAAGTTTTGGCCAAATTCATCCAGTCTACAGACTAGAGACAGGAGTAGATCTAGGTCTAGGCCTTATAATTCCACACAAATTTTATGTAATAATTATAATAATAGGCCTAGCAGAGCCGAGACCGATGTGTAGGCTACTATCATACTATGTCTATGAATATGATGAGTCTATGTCATGTAGCCTCTCAGCCTCCTATCCTAATACTAATAGATCTAATATGCCTACCACTGACTAATTTAGAATCTAATTGTCTTAAAAATGTTCATTTTAAAAGTCCTTTACATCCTCGATCGATCATCAGTGACTAGAAATCGATTTGTTTTCAATGTTCTCGTGTGGTTGTCCAAGATGAGTTGTCTAGATTTAGTCTGTCACACTGTGTGTGTGTGATGAGTGAGCAGTGAACCAGGCAGACACACTGACTAGATTCTCTAACTTGACTACAAAATTCTGAACTGAAACAGAAATTTCGGGATCATAACGAGGGTGCACCTCGAACCAGAAGCCTCGAAAGGCTCATGACATATTATTTTGCAAGTATAAAACGTGAAAAAAACAAAAACAATTCATAAATGCATGGCACCGGGAGCAAAAAAAATAGCGTCACTCAAGACTCACGGAATAATCTTTCATCACTGGGTCACTGCTGAACGTGGCACCGTAACCACTGAACACAACTTCCTACTTCCCGTTCATGCGTAGATCCAAATGAACGGTTAGCCTACAAGAAGAAACGAAACGAAGTAAAAAATTTCATCACGCATGTTTTGTAAAGAGCCGCTGTGTCATTGAGTGTTGAGCAGAGGAGATCATTCAATTCAATCAACAAATACTTAGATCTAGGCCTCTAGAGCTCTAGATCTAGATTCCAGATCTTGAGAACTGGTGGATCTAAACAAAAGTCACTTCAGTATGGCTTATTGTAAAGAAGATGGTAAGAAGATCATGTTCTCTCTGTTGTGGACTGTTGACGTTGTTGTATTGACACAGTCTACAGTCTACAGACACTACAGTGACGTCAGTGTCACTAGTGTCAGTATATTGTGATGATTGATGATGATCATCATCATTGTTGTTGTGTGTGGTCAGCAGAGTTAGAGTAGACTAGAGTAGGCTAGCATGTCGTGACAGTAGCCTATCTTTTTTTTTTTTTTTTGTGCTGCAATTTTCGCCTACGCCAAATCTCACCCACCTAAGCCTAAGGCTTAACTAAGGCTATGGGAATCTTATTCTTAAACTGTGTATTACTGTACATTCTTAGGTGATCTTGTAGTTTCGTTCGTTAAAGTCAAAGTTCGGGTATCGATGTCGCCCGGGTATCGAAGTAGACTGATCTAAACGTGGGACCAGAAGGAAAC
>JAUKPP010273430.1:0-11077 GCA_032273245.1 Phyllaplysia taylori | reverse complement strand
GTTGGCCCTGACAGGCAGGGTCGAAGAAGCCCGTCTCTTAAATTACCTTACAGTGTTGCAGGGGACGTAAAACTGGTGACCAAACCAAACCAAGAAAGAATAAATACTGCTTCTTTGCTGGTACTTTACCAGAACTCGAGTGTGCTTCACCTACTTCTTTCCAAGCAATTATTTTATCCTGATCTACTTTATGACATTGGAATGACTTACAAATGTCAATAGTACCCTACCATAAAACCTACCAAAACAACAATGATTCTATACGAATATTTGCATAATATTTATTATCGGGTGATAACTTTTTCAAACTGTACGTGGGTAACTCGTGAGTGTTGTGGTGTACATTTCTCTATTATGGTTTTGGTTTTGGACACCAGTTTTAGGTCCCCTGCAACACTGTAAGGTCATTTAAGAGACGGGCTTCTTCGACTTTGCCTGTCAGGGTCAACTTGGGTTGAGAAGGAAAAAAAATCACAGGAGAAAAGTACGCAGATCGTCTGCGATCGGGGATCGAACTCGTGTATTCCGCATGATAGGCGATGGGCCTAACAATTACACCACAGCGCTGGTCGTGGGTGCTGTTGTGTAGTTTTCTCGGTGTACTTCTTTGCATTTGCTTTCAATCTTCTAAACAACAACAGCACAAATAAACAATCAATATGAAACAATCAGTGTAATGGGACACAGTGTTCGATGATGGAATTCATGAGAGGTCGAAACAAAAAAAAATACAAACTATTCAACAACAACAACAATAAAAAATAACTACACAATCAAAACAGACAGTAAAACGCATGGTTCCATGTTGGGGTCCAAGTGAGGTCGACATAATCCCTGGCACTGGGTTAACCTTACATGGTGGCTTATGCTGTTTGTTTGTTTGTTAGTTAGGGTTTTATGGCTCCATCGACTATATAAGGTCATTTCGGCGCCCAGAACCATTCAAAAGTATTTTTTTAGGTAGGGATTAATTCTGAATTTTGCCGGGGCGGCGGCCTGATTGTCCTACCTCTTTTCGATTTTTAACCACCAAGGGATCTTTAACGTGCATCGGGTTATGTCATATAATTTATAAGAACAAATGGAACTCCTTGTCTTTTTCCCTAGTTCTGTGTGCAAACCCAACCGTGCAATGTAGGTGCCCGGGAGCAGAAGCAGCAGAGAGAAAATGCCTGATCGATGGCTGGCTACGGTTTGCTGGCTCTCTCACACGCACTGTGTCGACCTCACTTGGAACACAACATGGAATCCTGTGTCTTACTACACTAGCTGTCTCATATTGATTGTTTATTTCTTTTGTTGTTGTTGTTGAATATTTGTTTTTGTTTTCGTCAACCTTGCATAAAATCCAACATGGAATCCTGTGTCTTACTACAATGGCTGTCTCATATTGATTGTTTAGTTGTTTTTGTTTTTTGTTGTTGAATAGTTTGCATTTCTTTGTGTCGACCTCTCATGAAACCCATCATGGAACCTCGTGTACCACTACACTAATCAACTCATATTGATTGATTATTTATTTTTTTGTTAAATAGTTTGTATTTCTTTGTGTCGAACTTGCTTGGATACCCAACATGGAACCATGTGTTTTACTGCACTGGCTGTCTCATATTGATTGTTTATTTGCTTTAGTTTTGTTTTTGTTAAATAGTTTATATTTCTTTGTGTCGACCTCACTTCGAACCCAACATGGAACCCCGTGACTTACTGCACTGGCTGTCTCATATTGATTGTCAATATTTGTTGTTGTTGAATATTTATTGTTGTTTTTTCATCAATCTCGCATGAAATCCAACATAGAACTCTGTGTCTTCCTTCACAGGTTGTCTCGTATTGCATCTTTCCTTTTTCTAGGTTGTTGTTGTTGTTGTTGTTGAGTTGTTAAAGTTTGCATTTTTATTGTTTTGACCTCACATGGAACCAACATGGAACCCTGGAACCCTATGTCTAAGTACAAATGTCGTCTCATGGGCGCTGCACTGTAGCGACCAGCGGTGGTGTGTGTGAATGTGGTATTTGCATATGTTAAAACGTAGCTGTCTATCACTTCTGTGCGAATTATGAATGTCATCGTATGCAGCATCTGTAAAATGAATTTCCCTACGGAGATGTATAAAGTGCTATTTTCATTTTTACTTTTTGTCATATTCTTTGCTTTCTTCTTTGTTGGTTGCTGTTTCCCCTTTGTTTTCCTGTGATCTGCTGATTCTCGTGCTCTACTCTATTCATTACAGTACAGTTGATAAAGAGTTCACATCCTAGGTGGGATGCAGAATGCTTGTCGGTCGTTTTTTCGACTAAATGCTCCATTCCATGAAAGCGTATTTTCGATACGCAAGTAATGTTCAACTCAACTCACCCCGCCAGCAGGTAATTTTGTGAGCTGCTGTATTAGGCCTATCTATTATGGAATGGAATACTTAGGCGAAAAAACTACCGACTAGCTTCATGCATCCCACTAGACACTTAGATTTATTCTTACTATCATGGTCATCGACTGTACCCATCTTCTTGGGGAGGTGGGCTGGGTGTGAAGTGGTAACTGTTCCAAGCTGTAGTGGCCAGTCATGCAAGCAAACAAGGCGTATCTAACAAGGAGGAAGAAGAGAGAGAGAGAGAGAGAGAGAGGGAGAGAGGGAGAGAGAGAGGGGGAGAGAGAGGGAGAGAGATAGAGGGAGAGAGAGGCGGAGAGAGGGAGAGGGGGAGGGAGAGAGAGAAGGAGAGAGAGAGAAGAGAGAGAGGGGGGGGGGAGGAAGAGAGAGGGGAGAGAGAGGGGGAGATATAGGGAGAGAGAGAGAGAGAGAGAGAGAGAGAGAGAGAGACAATATTCTTGATTCACGGAGGCGTTCGACAGGGGAAGGGGGTTGGGCGTGAGGTGGAAACTGTTTCAGACATAGTGGCCAGCCATGCAAGCAAACAAGACCTAGATCTAGCATACAAGGAGTAGGAGTAGGAAGAGAGAGAGAGAGAGAGATATATATATAGAGAGAGAGAGAAAGAGAGAGATAGAGGGAGAGAGAAGAGAGAGATAGATAGAGAGAGAGAGAGAGAGAGAGAGATCATATTATACTTGATTCACGGAGGCGTTCGAAGGGGGAAACTGTTTCAGGCATTGTGGTCAGCCATGCAAGCAAACAAGACCCAAATATTAAACTTTATCAATCCAACGAATATTATATTGCTCGATACTCGCTATGAGTCCACTTTTCTTTCTATTTTATTTTACCTCTGGCTAAAACAGCCAAAGAAGCTTGTGCATTTATAAATAAATAACTTTAAACCTCATAGTTGTATCTTAATATGACTTTTTAAATGATTTTACCTGTGGCTAAAACAGCCAACGAAGCTGGTAACTGTAGAAATAAATAACTTTAAACATCAGAGTTGTTGTTTCTTAATGTTCCTTTTTATTGGATAGAGGACAGAATAATAATGTAATGGGGTAACAGTAGCTTGGTTGGTTGGTGTTGCGCCATTTGAAACGCATCCACCCTATATTGCAATGTATTGCACTTTTTGCTGTTAAACCTATTACCCTCTCCCCCGCCCCCTCTTCTCCGTTGCCCCCTCCGCACCCCATCCCCTACATACACACACACATACACACACACACACACACACACACACACACACACACACATTCACAAACACATACACACACATCCTGAATAGAGAAAACGATCAGGATATTTTATAGGTCAGTCAATTTAGCCTGCAGCAATATCACAATAACCTGACAGACAAAGGGTGGTGTAGCCATTGACTTAAAGGCTGATCAATGTACTATAAGATATCATGTCACTTCATCTCTATAGATTGTTTCCTGTTTCTCTATTTCTTTCTCTCTCTCTCTCTCTCTCTCTCTCTCTCTCTCTCTCTCTCTCTCTCTCTCTCTCAGCGTAACTAAAAGAAAAAGAAGAAGAAGAAAAAATCACCAAGTGTGCCACTAGGGCAACAACACCTTTTCCACTGTGTGCATTAATCGTCGATACTATTGACTCTGCAAACACAGCCTCGACGATATGACCATTCCCAAAGCTAGTGCCAGCGCTGTTGTGTAATGGTTAAGCTTTTGGCCTGTAATGCCTGAGTTCGATCCCGCGCGAGGACGACCTGCGGTTTTTTTCTGCTGGGATTCTTCTCCTCTCAGCCCGAGTTGGCGCTGACAGGAAGGGTCGAAGTAGCACGTCTCTTAAAAAAACTTACAGTTTTGCAAGTGACGTGAAACTGGTAATCAATCCAAACCAAATCGTCAAAACTATCGACCCTGCAAACAAAGCCTCCACGATATTATGACCATTCTCAAAGCCTGTGACCTTGTATTTTACCAAGTGGTAGTACTAGAGAAAACAAAACGAAATGCTCACGTAGTCAAAAGAGGTGATGTGAATGCATCAACGAGAATGCCATGAAGCTGGAAATATGCAATAGACCAATAGGATGATAAACAGAACCGTTTGCACCGGCGTCTGTGATGCAATGGTTACGTTCTTCGCCTAATCGCAGAGGATGTAAGTTCGAGTAAGCGTGGGGCAGTTTGTTTGATCGAGTACGTCACCGCTTTCTGCTGGGACAATGTTCCTCTCAGCCTGAGTTGGCCCTGACAGGCAGGGTCGAAGTAGCCCGTCCCTTAAATGACTTTACAGTGTTGCAAGGGACGTTAAGCCAAAAACCAAACCAAAGAACATTTTGCAGGGGCGTCTGTAGTCGAGAGGTAATGAGACCGCCTAAATTTAAGGAAGGCCTGGTTTGATCCTGGGAGGTTCACCAGGATTTGCTCGGAGTTGTCATGACTACGACCCCGATCTGATCTGAGATGGGAGACAAAATTCGGAGGTACTGCCTCTTAATGACCTTGCAGTGTTGCAACGGGCGTTAAATAAAAAACAACAATGACAAGCAACCAGAATCATTTGCACCAGGGTGAGATGGTCACTTATTTCACAGCTTCTATTTTGAAGCGTACAAGACGTTCGTATCACAGCCATAGTTTAAAAACCTTTTAAAGTATGTGCATCTGTTAGTAAACTTAGTTATGATTGCCTTTGGTTTTGGTTTTCGGTTACAAGTTTTACGTCCTTTGCAACAGTGTAAGGTCATTTAAGAGACAAGCTACTTCGACTCTGCCTGTCAGAAAAAAAGTGAAGGCCTAAATCTTTGGCACTTTGCATTTGTGGCCTTTTTCAAATCCCTGGCTGAGAGGGACGAAGAACAGCAGCAAAACGCAGATCGTCAATTCGTGGGTTCCTTTGGCTTGGTTACCAATTTTACGTCCCCTGCAACACTGTAAGGTCATTTAAGAGACGGGCTACTTCGACCCTGCCTGTCAGGGCCAGCCCGGACTGAGAGGGAGAAAATCCCAGCAGAAAAAAACCCCGAGCGTCCACGACCGGGAATCGATCCATGGTCTTCACGCATGCAAGGCGAAGAGCCTAACCATTATACCACAGCGCCGGTGGTTCGAAGTTGGGTTTCCGCGTGAAAAGGGAAGAGCCTAACCATTATAATCACAGGTGTCGGTAGCCAAGGTAAAGTCTTGAAAACTTAAATGTCCATCAAGCAGACATAGTGTTAATTGATTTCGTTTGATCTCGCAACCAATTTCAACATTGTATAGTATCTTTTCAACTACGGGATATTTATAATATGTTCAAGAACATTTTATGAACGGATCGGAACCTTGGAACCTTAGACCTAAAATATATTTCCTATTACGAATTTATCGAATGAATGACCTCCACGCTCTGAGCGAGGAAATTTGTCGATGATTAATGGGCACGGCTTCAAAGCTTTGCCACGTACAAGAGAATACGAAGTTAAAAGCGAACTTATGTCGAAAACAAGACGATGATTTACTCTTTTGCACACGTGGCAAAATCTTACAAACACGTTCTGATTTACGAGCGGCCATTCATTAGAACAACCGTATAAACGATACGTAATGCAGACGCAGTTAAACGATATTTAAGGAAACCTCTCAATGACCTTCGCCTTCCTGAAGCTCCGAGCTATCTCGATCTATTCACAACTTTATTGAATAAGGAGAAACCCTTATGTGACATTTGTATCTTCCTATATAAGAAAACGTCATATTTTCACTCTTCAATAAAAGTATAAAAACCAAAAAAACTTATAGAACAAGGTGGTATGACTTGCTCGTCAAGTTTGACGATCCTAAAGCATAAGAAAATACCTGACTAGCTGTACAAGAAAATATCAATGCCTCTTCCCACAAGACCCCCAGTGTGCCTGAATGCTTTAAATCAGTAAGCAATTCCTTTCACATGCACTCAAGCAAATCGGCCGCGCCGTTGGCTGCCTAAAAAGATCTTGAAATCTCAATGCAGAAGCTCCGAAAAAACTGCAGAGTAAGCTCAAAGAGTTGTTTGCATAAGCATGGGTGCATGGTATACCCGAGACATTTTTTTATTGGTGTGCAACGATTTATTATGCTGCAGTGAACTGTAGGCGTACCTTGAATTAGAGCTACAGGGCCGTATCTTCAATTCCTCGATGAGTTATGTGATACAATCTATAACGAATATCGTCGGTTGTTTTGCATAAAGGCGAATAGTACAAAAAATGTTGTGGGGTATTCGCCTCTTTGCTAAACAATCAGCGATATAATAGAGGATTGACTCTGATTGTAAGATAAGTGTAATGAGTCATACCAGGGTAAATGCATTCGTTTTATCGCATTATCTGTATTGAATGTCATGAATCCTTTTATTCAAGAGAGACAAAAATAGAATGGATTCTATAACTTCTTTCACTTTGTTAGTCAGGAGTTGAAGTTTTATAGTTGATTTATGGCTAAGAGAAAAAAACTGAAAGCTGAATTCTCAGGTACTTTGCATTAGTCACCTTTTTAAAATCTTTCTCACGATGAACAGTTAAAAATAGTGGCTATTTTAGTATTTGAAATTGTTTCGTTGAAATAGCAGTACTGCATTCATACATTAAGGTACCTATTTGCAAATCTGCATTCAACACAAGTCTTTCCATAAATGGGAAAAAAAATTAATAAAAATATCAGCAATCACCTATTAGAAAACTATCAAAGCTTGAATAAGGTTCTGCAATTCGTCCCGTTGAAGTACGGTAGTAAGGATTTGGGGACACTCCTTACTATTTTTCAAGTTGAAATTAAGCTTTTGACGCGGTCGGTTGAATGCACTTTTGTTGAGGGGAAAGTTCTAGTCGTTGGAAGGATAATGTGGTTGAACTTTGAGCTTTCAAAATGCACAATATGATGGGGGTTGCCGGGTAAAATGTCACGTTGGAGACCATGCTTTTGCGTGATGGGCTGGTTATGAGCACTCTGAAGGGTAGTATGAGTGCTTAAAAAACTTAGTGAAAGAACGAAGGATACGTTTATTTTACGATTTAGATAGTACGTTGTCATTGCAAAATATTTGATATTTTGTTCTCCTCTGCATACGTAAATACGCGCACGAAGCTCATGAATGGCCGCCATAGCGTGTCTTGCAACTCCGTTAAGCAACGTCGACCAGTTTACGTGTCTGAATGACTGACGGCTCTGGTATAAATGGTATAACGCTACGGCGAATGAATACTGGTATGCAATGGAGAAAAATGTTATGCTGAAAGTTTGAAACTATTCAGCAGAAAAAAGTGTGCATAAAGCTTGAGTTTCACTGCTTCAGGTTTGGGCTGAACAAGACAAGAACATACTCAGCTAAAAACGAAAGTTCCAGAAGGCTTTCTTGTAATTTCATGACAATACAAATCAAAACCGTCTTGCATGCTGACTCACACTTTCTCTTTTTCGGATTCTAGATTTCAAGGTATCAAAACAGTTTTGAACAATTAGCTCGTAGAGTGTGGGCACAAATTTAAAAATTCGTGACGCATCTTTCGCTTGATTTTCTCCGAAATTACTTCAGGAATTTTCCCTAAACTTTGCACAGGTGTGTCCTTCCATTTGTTTCAACAAGATTATATTTTTTCTGCATAGGTTGCACTTTTATTTTCTTTACAAAAAAATTATGTAAATAATATAAATAAAACTAACCAGGCTGCTGACGTTTTACATTAGCACGCGAGGGTCCATTTTGCACGCACTTATTATTGTGACGTAAGAGAAAAATGGGCTCCAAATTGCTATTCACTGTAGAGGTCAGAAAATTCCCGATTATGTCCCTTTCTTTTTTTTTTTCATTGATCTTATTCGCAGAACTTTTTAAACTTACGATCTAATCGATCTAAAAGAAAATTCTAATCCCGTTGAGACAAATTTCAATAGACCCAAACCCCTATGCCAAGCGTGGTAAAATATCAAGCAAGAGCATAAGAGAAAATCAAGCATAAGTCGCCACGAATTTCTCACAGCGCTATATTAGCTGGTGGCCTCAGCAAGACATTTCCGGCTTCTGTGGTATAATGGTTAGGCTCTTCACCTATCATGCGGAAGACCCGAGCTCGATCCCACGTGCGGACGACCTGTGTGTTTTTTACTGCTGGGATTTTCCCCTGTCAGTCCGGGCTGGCCCTGACTGGCAGGGTCGAAGTAGCCCGTCTCTTAAATGACCTTGTAGAATTGCAGGGGACGTAAAACTGATAACCAAGCCAAAAGCAAGCAAGAGTTCCCAAATGCAAGCACTGTACAAAGACGTGGAAGAAATATTAGTATAAGTTATAATAACGACATCCGTATAGTGTCTGCAAATATAATATTATCATGAAGTGTCATTTTTCATTTCGCACACTGGCAGCTTTGCAAGGTCAAGGTGACTGTGACCACTACACCGCAGCAGAACATAATAGGCCTTACAATTCCCGCAATCTTTAGGCCGCGCGCCCACTGACATGTTTTGTCAGTTGCAGGCCAGGCTCCACTATATTATATACATATGAGCCTAGCCGGCAACTGACAAAACATGTCAGGGGACGCGTGGTCTTAGCGTGTTATTTCCAAGTGTTGTCTCGACATGTGAGGGATAGGCTTTAGCTAGCATTCAACGAACGCCTACAACAAGGTTTTCTGGTTTGCTCCAGAGATGATATAGGGTTTATGAGATTAGCAACGAAGCGTACCCGGCTTCCTCGTGCCGTAATCCATGTCAACAGTGCTCACTGTGCGATCGAAGCGCGGGCAAGAAAGCCAGTGTCAATAGGAGGCCGCGCTTGTTTATGGCCATGCTTGTGATGCACTGTTGTCACGGAGCGTTTCACACTTTTGTTTCGTCCCCTTTTTTTCTGGAATCTTGAACAATGTACAGCGGTCTGAGAGAGGCCCAAATTACTGCTTGTGCACTCGAATTTCCTCAGGCGACCACCTGCATAAAACGACCACCTGCACAAACGACTACTTTCCATCGACTCTCAAATTAATATGTATTTTCTATAATTTATGCCTTTCTAAAACGACCACCTTTTTACAAAGACTACTTTTTCTCTACATTGGGTGGTCGTTTTAGACAATTCTGTCTATATTACGTCTGTCATGATACTCCTGGCGCAGGCAATTATGTTCGGGTTAGTTTGGTTTAGTTTCCATTTTAGTTTTACATCCTTTGCAACACATTATAGTCTTTTCAGAGAGGGGCTTCATCACACTTCTCGCACAGACAATGTTATTCGGGTTAGTTTGGTTCTAAGTCTAGTTTTACGTATCTTACATGACAATCGGGTAATTTAAGAGTCGAGCTACCTTGACCCTGCCTGTCACGGTCAACCCGGGCTGAGAGGGACCAATCCCAACAGAAAAGAATGCATGTTATTATCCTCTGTACGTGAGATGAAACTGGGGTCTTCCGCTTTATAGGAGAAAAGCCTAACCATTACACCACAGACACCGGTGGTCTGAGAGAGACCCAAAATACTGCATGCATAGATGAACTTGCTTACGCGACCACCTGCTCAAGACGACCACCTGCACTAACGACCACTTTCCATCGACTTCCAAATTACATTTGTTCTATACATTACCCCTCTCCAAGACGACCACTTGTCTAAAACAACCATTTTTCTCGATATTGGGTGGTCGTGTTAAACAGGTTAGACTGTACTCTATAGATTAACCCATGACACTTGAACTTCAATCTTCAACGGGATTGGCGAAGAACCACAAGTGTCACTCCATTTCTCAGAAAGACGTAAAAACTTAAGTTGTTGATCTTTTAATGGTTTCAGTTTCGTGTAGGTTAAGGTAAATCGTTTTTGTTTTTGTTTGCTCTATTTTTTAACCTAATAATAGTTTGAAACACTTGAATAACTCTGAGAACTATAAAAATTCATTATATAACGTTTTTTTGCATAAGGGCGAGTAGTATGAGGACTGTAGTGGCATATTTGCCTTTGCTAAACAGTCAGTGAAAGGCAAAGAGACTTCTGCTCATTCTGAAATGCACCGGCGCTGTGGTGTAATGGTTGGGCTCTTCGCCTGTCCGAAGACCCGAGTTCGATCCAGGTCACGTGTGATCTATGTTCTTTTCTGCTGGTATTTTCCCTCTCATCCCGGGTTGGCCCTGACAGGCAGGGTCGAAGTAGCCCATCTCTTAAATGACCTTACAGTGTTGCAGGGGACGTAATACTGGTACGGCGGGCTAGCCCTGACAGGCAGGGTCGAAGTAGCCCGTCTCTTAAATGACCTTACACTGTTGCACGGGACGAAAAACTCGTAGCCAAACCAAACTTTCTGAAATGCCGGTCTAATGAATCGATCTTGTTGAGAATGTTGAATGTCAAAGGCTGGGAGAATCTCCCCATGTTCGCCTCCATTCGATTAACGTCTTTTAGGGTCATTTTGACATGGGAGTGTTAAGGAGGTTTGTCAGCGAGTGAGGGAAAGTCAGGCTATGCTGTGTCAGAGGATTATTCGGTTTGGTTTGGTTAATACTTTAAGTCCCTTGCAACAATGTATGGTCTTTCAAGAGACAGGGTACTTTGTTCCTGTCTTTCAGGGCCAACCTGATAGATAGGTAGATAGATAGATAGATAGATAGATAGATAGATAGATAGATAGATAGATAGATAGCTAGAGAGATAGATAGATAGATAGATAGATAGATAGATAGATAGATAGATAGATAGATAGATAGATAGATAGATAGAT
>JAUKPP010273419.1:0-11077 GCA_032273245.1 Phyllaplysia taylori | reverse complement strand
GGCTATTGTGACAGAGTTGGCCCAGCATGCGACTTGCTTCATGCATTGACGTCCTTTCCCCATCCTCAGCTAAAAATTCTCTTGTATTACTGCCAATAACAATGCAAGTGCACACCATTATTTCTGTGCCGCCAGCTATACTTTGCCGGAAGTGAGACACAGAATGTTTTTCTTATAAACTGTGACATTTTTCACATTCGAATGGCGTCTTTTATTTTACTTCCGCACTTGTGATCTGGTGCGAATTTATGGCGTGAAAAAGTATTATAACTTTTTTAGTAATGCGCATTTAACTTGTTTAAAGCAATTTGAGCTATGTAGCGACTGTTTTTATGTTACATAGGCACTTTAAAGTAATGATGATAATAATTATGATGATTAATGATTGCATTTATACAGCGTATATTCTGCAGTTAAAAGCAGACTCGATACACTTTACAACTTGGTGGCTGTAGGCCTACCAACTTTATTTCCTGTGTTTTTCTTGACTGTACAACAACCTCATTGCAGTTCATAAAGTTTGTCTTGATCTGAATAACTTCTAGTTGGAGTTTATGGTCAGCACTGTCTTGCTGTCCTCTAGTGGCACACACAAACTTTAATTGTTAAGTTTTGCGGCTGTTTTGTAGGCAGACAGGGAGACTACTCATTGCATTTGACTACAGTCTTCTACGCTTGTAGTGATGTGGTTGGGAGACCAGAGAAAGGATCGCTACATCCGAAGTTCGCAACAGCCGTCGGATGGGAAGTTCAAGGGAAATAAACCCAGTACTCGGGCTCATTTTTGCTGTGTGCCTACTTCTTCACTGTAGAAGAACTCCTCCTTGTAGCGCTCTTTTAATTCCATTTTGCCTGATACAGTATTTGCTGATATTCCGAAGTCAGACGCAGCATTCTTTTGATTTTGTCCATTCTCAATGGCCTCTATCAGATAAATTTTTCTCTTCAAGTAAAGCATGACATGTTTTACTCTTGTCAGAGCCGTATCGTACACACCTTGCACACAAAGGCTTTGCACACACGCCACTGGTCACTGATACACACCACACGCACAGTGCATTGTGAATCAGGCAAGCGGCGCAAGACTAAGTGAGAGAGGCAGGGCCAGCCAGGTTCGCTTCGCTCGGCGCTATGTGTATAACCTTGGCACAAAACATAATCAGGTTCATCGATGCCAGATCTAGCCACGGGGGAACATTGTTAAAACCGTTATATTTTTAGTATAAACTATATGGGCTGGGGATCAGAATACGCATCTCTATAACTCTCACGACGGGTGTAGTGAGTTCAATACAACCGTTTGAATTTTATTGAGTTTGTGTTACATCAGTGCCCGTTCCACGGAAAAAGATCCCTACGTCCGAAGATCTTTACAAGCGACTTCGCTACAAGTGGAGTCGACTGTATTGTTTTTGTAAAAATGTTTTTGGAGGTAATTTCTGAGTGTTGCTTTCATTTTTCCCCCACTTCCCAACAGTTTTCCAATCAGAAGCAGGAGGATGTGACCCCGACGCCTGCACAGCCAGAAACACCTGCACCAGCTGCTGCTGCCGCTGCTCCTGCTCCTAAGGAGTACACAGACTGTAGGCTGCAGGTGAGTAGGGGGGGGGGGGGGGCATTCACAGTGGGATGTTTCGCTGCGTTATCTCTTAAGCAGACACAGCATACATCGACTGCTGAGGGCAACTAGTCGAGAAGCGCCATTTTGCACTTTTACAGGAGAGCCTAAAAACTTTATTTCCACAATAGTGACTGTACCAATGATGCCCCGTTGATATGTTGCAATTTCATTTCTATCAGTCATAGGGAGCTCATAATTTGACACAACATGTGCGCTTACTTTGACACCAATATTAACATAAAGAAAATTTATGGAAAATTGGTGCTTTTCGACTTGTTGCCCCTAGCCGTCGACATGGAATGAACCTCAGGGAAACTTAAGCCTATTTAAGTACAAATGAGAGGCTGAAACCACAAAATGCTTGTGCTTCTAAAAACAATTTACTTCAAAGAACAGTCACCTACAGAGGGATGGGCGGGTCTGATAAAACAAACTTTTGAAATGGATGTAAAGCCCTGTGATGTAGCCGTCAACAAAGCTGTGAACAGTGACTTGAGGATCCGCTAAAGGTTTATTCCTGGAGATATTCCAAGAGATTTGTCGCAGCATTTCAAGGTTGAGTCTCATTCTGTCAAGTATCACACTGCTGAGGCTAAAATACCAAAAGAAGCTGATGCCTGTGTAAATAAATAAATGAATATCTTATCTAACTAAATCTGAAGACAGATTATGTTCGAGTTGACTTGTAGTTGTAATGTGACTGAAGGAAGAGACAGATTATGTTGAGGTGACTTGTAGATGTAATGTGACTGAAGGAAGAGACAGATTATGTTTGAGTTGACTTGTAGATGTAATGTGACTGAAGGAAGAGACAGATTATGTTCGAGTTGACTTGTAGGAAGAGACAGTAGTAACTTGATGACCTCTTGATGTCTCACCAGATCCGTCTGACCAATGGTCAAGCTCTGACGCAGACGTTCGGTGTGAAGGAGCCGCTGAGTGCTGTCCAGCTGTATGTAGAGCTGAACCGAACGGATGCAGCGGGGCCCTTCTCACTGATGACATCATTCCCTCGAAAAGTCTTCAGTTTAGAGGATATGGATAAACCGCTGGATTCTTTAGGTATGTGGAGAGCGAGGATTACATTTATATGATTCGCATACTTCACTCGAAAGCAGACCCTATGGGGATTACAATCTAGTGGCAGTACCAACTTTATTTCCTACGTTTATCCTGGATAGACAGCAAGATTAGTGCACTTCACAAAGTTGGTTTTGGTTTGGCTACTAGTTTCACGTCCCCTGCAACACTGTAAGGCCATTTAAAAGACAGGCTACTTCGACCCTGCCTATCAGGGCCAACCCGTACTGAGAGGAAAAAATCCCAGCAGAAAAAAACCGCAGATCTTCCTCATGCGGGATCGATCTGGGGTCTTCCGCATAATAGGCGAAGAGCCTAACCATTACACCACAGTGCCGCTATAAAATTTGTCTGGAATTTTGGGTGGGGTATTACCTGAATCTTTGGGTATGGTATGGGGGAGAGGGGTCATTACTGGAATAGGAGATGGAAATGTGTATAAGGGGACAGAACATCTTATGACATGTGGCGAGGACTTTAGAGGTGGCCCAGTTCTCATTTGATTGCATGTATACATCTAACCTTATTGTGCTGAAGATAATAAAGATAGAAATTTTAAACCGTTACTATAGTACCGTTGGCAAAATTTAATGCTGCAATATCTTTTCTTGACAACAGTGTTAGAAAGCATGTGCTGGTACGAGTATTTGCTTTACATATAATTGATAACAACATAACTAACTGGGCATTTTCTGTAGACAGTTGGTATCTGGTGTAGTCTGCTTCTTGTACTTCTTTCATGCGTAACTTCCTTGCGCTGATTTGACTTTACAGTGTCAATAGTGCCGTAAACCTGTAACAAACAATAGCATTTTTTGTGTTTTGTCTGTCTGGTGTAGGTCTGGTGCCATCTGCTGTGATAATGGTGACCAAGAAACAGTGATGGCCGTCCAAGCTGGAGAGAGAGGTCATCTGTTCCACTTCTTTTCTAGATTGTTAATTTTCCAATGAGCTGTATAAACATGTATGTGTGCAAGATAAGATAAGATCATCGTTTATTGTCCAGTCACTGGCACATTGGCTTGGTGTTTCATTCAAAACATAATATACTCACGCAACATGGAAATAGCACAACTCATTCACGCGTCTCTACCACTCGCACTCAAACGCGCGCACACACACACACACACACGCACACACGCACACACACACATATATAATATGCATATAATACATAACTGTAAATGCGCACATACAAACAAGGACCTTTACATAAGTTTTTTCAGAAATGGTGAGCAGTATAAACATTTGAATGTGCGTGTAGGTACCTTTGCGTAAACTGCATCAGTTATGGTTACGACAAGAGCAACTGATGATGGTAAACAAAAGAACTGGATCTTGCTATGCATGGAGTTCAAAACATGGGTACATTTTTATTTGTGACAGTATGTATGTTCTTAATATTTGTCACAAGTGATGTGCGTCTGTGTAGGTGTGTGTGCATGCACGTGTGTTTGTCTGTCGCAGTGTTGAGAGAAGGGTGTGGTTTGTAGCAGGAGATCAGTTCACAACATGAGATGTGGATCTAAAGCTTGAGGAGACCTTACAAAAGTGTCCGGGCCAAATTTAATTACCCAAGAATTTTCTTTTTTCTCTTTATGAGAATGGATATTAAATCCACTTTGCACCAAAAAGTGTAAAGCTATCAAGTTTTTCAGAATTAATTTCATTAGAAGTGCAGACTTCCACGGATCTGCAAAAATCCGGGGCTCGTGTCTTGGAGAAAATCTGGGGCTGAGATCAGCGACCGCGGACTTTCTGATCATCGAGCGGTCATGTTTCGGTCCCGCTTAGTCTATGCACGGATTTCATAATGATCTGCTCTGAGAAAAAATGGGAATTTGGGCAAGATAATTATAGAGCGATGTATGCCAGTTTGGGACATTAAGTCCCTACTTACTTTGCTTTTCCCGTTTTAATCGAAATCGGTTGACTCTCACAAGTACAAATATCTGGCAACAGTTTCTGTACAAAATTTCCCAAACATCCTGTCTGTGTTGAAAAGAAAGAAAGAAGCAGTGAAAGATGGTGTATCACAGAGTTGGGGGTTGGGAAAACTTTTCACTGACAGTCCTGGAAGTGATACATGATACATATTTTCTTTCCCAATGGCTCAGATATTATCATGGACAAAGCTTGGGGAACTTTAATGTTTTCTTTAGAACATCAGCAAATTTTGCTCACACACACACCTACACACATGCATGCACACTCGCTCCATACGCAACACATGCTCGTACAGATATATTTGCTTTGCTGTCTTAAAACTGTTCTGCCTCAGGTTTTCTACACCTTGAAATGTTTCTTGACCTATTTGTATATCTTTGACATGATTGGTGCAGAGCCGCTTGTGTTGAAGTATGAACTTTTTTTTGTGTGCGACTGTGTTCTGAAATTGGGAGGAGCTTTTGTGAGCCAGAATCTATGACTAGTGTTTGGAGGACCAGAATCTTTGGCATTACTTGCAATTTTCATGCCCTGATTGTGAACTACTGAAAATGTACAACCTCTCTTAATTGCCATGGTTTTCACACGGTTCGTTCAAGTTCAAGCAACAGGAAAAGTAGGCGGGATCATCTCATGAAATAGGCGTTGGATTCTGACCTTGTGTAACAAATGCTGCCAGGGATATGATTGTGTCACACTTCCCTATCTTGATGCAAATGTCGTGAAATTGTTGGCTGATTGTCTTGTTCATTCTGAGTCGTATGTGATGTGTGTGCCTGTGTGTGTGTGTGTGTGTGTGTGTGTGTGTGTGTGTGTGTGTGTGCATCAGTCAGTGTGAGGCTGGGAACAAGTTGAAGATAATAAACCAATACATGGCCATCACAGGACACTGTGTCCATTTGTTTGCAACAAGCTTCTTGTTTTGTTTGTTTTGATGAAGGCATCGAGTCTCTTGTTTGTTGTAGTGAAGGTTGTTGTGTTACCTTTACGTATAATTGGCGTCTTGTTATATAAACCTTCAAAGGCAAATATGTTGTACATGCTTATACAGTAGAAGCTGCATATCTCGACATGTGTAAACTCGACATTTGGCTTATGTCTACACGATTTTGAATTCCCAACTTTTTCTTTATTTACTACATCAACATCCGATGTGATTTCAATAGTCCCAACAATGTCGACTTATGCGGCTTCTACTGTATTATGTCTGTGTTGGCTTAGTAAAGTCTAGCTCTATCTACAAACTACATTGTATTTTGAAGGCAAATTTATGATATCAGTGATTGAGCTGCCCATCAAAAGTCACAAAATTGCCCTCAGGATAAGTTTGTAGATAGAACAAGATAGTTTTCTTCTATACAGGTAATGTAGTGATGTAGGATCATGCCTTTGAATAGTGGAGACAAAAAGCATGAAAGAAAGAGCCTATGAAAACAAGAGATGATGAATAGAATAGTCCATGGCCTATGAATAGGAGACTCTGGGACAGTCTGTAAGAAAGAGAGCACAGCTCTACCGTCGAGAGGAAGGTGAAGACAATTTTCTTTTTTAGCATGAAGACTTAAGAAAAAAATCTCTCTCCAATTTCTTTTTCTACATCATGTGTGATTTCCTTAGTAAATTAAATGAGATGTTGACTACTATTTCAATAATTTTGAATAATGTTAAAAAAATACGAAGAGTGATACAGTATATTAAATCAAATTGAAAAAGATTATGCCCCAAATGGAAAATAGCGTTTTTCAGTTGGATGACAAAGCTGTGACATCACGCATTCCAATTCATCAGCTTATTTTTTTTTTATTTCGTATTTGTACATTGGCGAATTTTTGAGAGGCAAATGTAGGACATTTTACTTTCTGACAGTTAGTTGATGAAGTCACATTTGAACCTTCCACAAATTTGGAGACAGTACAAAAACAAACTAAGCCGACAATATAAGGTGCATACTTCGGGAGAAGAAAGTTCATACTCAGTGCAGAACACAGTACATACTAGCATCTGTGGTGTAGTGGTTAAGCTCTTTGCCTATCACATAGGAGATGTGAGTTAGAGGCCCACAAGGGAAAATTTGTTTCATCAAGTGCAGTCAAACCTGTCCAAGACGACCACTCATTGCATTGTCGGGAGAAAAGTGGTCGTCTTGGACAGGTCAGATGAATACGAAGTGAAAAAACCTTTCCCCTCCTTCCCCTCAGATGAATATAAAGTAAGAAAACAACCAATCCTTCCATTACCAAGTGGGAAGTTTTTAAATATTTGTTTTTTGTTGTTTTTTTCCTTTTGGAGGGGAGGGGCTGGTTTAGCTTTGTATTTTTCTGTGTTCTGTGGTTTTTGCGGCCGCAAATGGCAAATTTGGGAATTTACGGCCGCAAATTTCTGCTGTTCCGCAAATTTCCGCAAATTCTGACTTTCACGCAAATTTCCGCAATTTTTACAAAAAAATAATTAGAATCTTTTAAATTGGTTCATACAGCCATATCCAAGGAGACTAGGCCGCCGGTACTGATGTATTCCTAACCCTAAAACACCAACCATAACCCTAAAACCTAACAGACATGCCCACCGTTCCGGGAAATCCGGACTCATTCCGGAATTCTACCAGAAAACGATGTGCGTTCCACAAATAACGATTTCTCTCCCAAAATCCGGCTAATAAACAAAATTGTCAGGGAAAGAAGTCAATCTCCGGTTTTCAACTTGTAGCTTACACTTTTTAGACCCATCACTCAAAAATATAAATTAAATTACATTTGTAGCCTGCTAATACTACGGTACATACATAGATCTATAAGATCTAGTAGGCTACGCGAGTAATCGCTGCCCGTCCCCGCGCCGATATCACGACCCCTAGAGGCTAGATGCGGAGGCAGAATGAGAGAAAGAGACAGAACGAGAACAAGCGTGGTACGATGAGAGTGGGTGGCAGTCAAGTGGTATGCAAGGAATAGTAATGATGGAAAGACCGAATTTAATGGAGGGGGGGGGGGGGGTGCACGGGAAGAAAGAGGTTGCCCGAAACTGGCTAGTCCGTGATGGTCAGTATGGGGCAGATAGAAGGAGAGAGAGAAGGTGGGTGAGGCGCAGAGCTGTCAACCATATAACCATATAAAATTAAAAAAACCCATCAAAAACATAGTTGCTTTCATCCAAACTTGCGAAATTACATAAAAATAATGGGCCTACAAAAGACACTCAGATTGTACTGTGCTGCTCTCGATGCTGGGAAGCTACGAGACGACGTGCGATCGGAGCAAGTACACAATGTAGTGTGCAATTAATTAAGCTAAAAATCCGGTGCGGTGACAGTTCGGTGAGTCTGCGCACTACATGTATGTTTGTTTGAAGATAATGATAGCAGCAAGGGAAGGGGTGTCACGGCCATTGGCCTTTGTGAATGTGGTGAGTGTGAGGTCGAGGCAGACTCTTTAAACTCAAGCGTGTATACCTGTACACTGTATGTAAAAGAGCCCAACCCAGGGGCCAGCAACAACGATCTCTTTGCGTGACGTCATTTCCGAGAAAATACAGAGTGAATGAGAGAAAGAAAGAGAGTGTCAGAGTGTCCCTCTGACGGGTGAGTGCGGCAGGGTAGGGCACGATGGCTGACATTTTCAACAATTAATTGATTTTTTTGTTTTATTATACCTACATTCTTTTTTTTTAATGCTTTATAGGAGTGGACAAAGGAATGCGGGCTTTCTCTAGTCATGTTGCGTATTATTTCCCCTTCTATTAAATTTTATAGCCTGCTTGGCATTGATTTCTAACGCGATTTGTACCATTAGGAGTTCGTTCATCGACAACTCTTTCAGTTGTCGTGTCACGTTGGAATTCATTGTGCAGGTATACAGTATCTAGATCCAAATTCATCTGTGTAATAATTGTGGCACTGAATTTATGTCATGATGCCATCACTTTTTAACACTTTAGTTCTCTTGATTTTTTTACACATCCGAAATATTAGTCTCTCTTACATTTAAATTATGTTCATATAATATGGTGAACAATATTAATACAGGGTTTTAAGAATTTACCATTCTAATTTTGTTTTCCTTTCTTTATGAATTCTGGTGGGCTATTCATTTACTTTTTTTTTGCTTATTGTTTTTTACTACCAAGGTCTAGTAGTAGTTTTGGGGGGCAAATTTTATAGGCTGATTGTGACGATTTGCCGCAAATTTTGGTGCTTTACGGCAAATTTTGTGGCAAATTTTCAAAAAAAAATTATGGCAAATTTCAGCCAAAAAAATGGCAAAAAACACAGACCACAGATTTTTGTTGTTGTTCAAAATGTATCAGATGAGTGGGATAGAAAAATCCGTGGAGAGAACAAAGAAACGTGCCGTCGCCACTCAACGAACAAGCAACACCATTGTGGTAAGTCTGTTGTTACCGACCTCGTGTTGGTCAAGAATTGCAATGTATTGCGAATTATGGGAGGGGCTAATAACGACAGGTGAATGGATTAAGATGGTCACTTGCCACACTCATCCGCAGCTGAAAATTTGTTAACCAATTACCAACACGGGTAAGCGCTAACCTTGCCACTGCTCAGTGCTGGTCAGTAAGTGTATAACTTGTAGGAGGGGCTAATACATGTAATGTGTAACAACGATAGATGAAAAGAATGGGTACTGGAGGCCGATAGGCGCCCAAGATTATGGCAACATGTTGAGTGAAAAGAGGGTCGAGTGGTCGTCTTGGGCAGGTTTTTATGGCTGTTGGTCAGTAAAATAGGTGGTCGTCTCGAACGGTGACATTATATAGAAAAAAAATCAATGGGGGAAGTGAGAAGAGGTTATTTGTACAGGTGATCATCTTGAACAGGTGGTCGCTACAGCAGGTTCAACTGTATATCTCTTTACTACTGGGGCAGTGTCCTTCTATGCCCAGGTTGGCTCTGACAGGCAGGGTCAAAGTAGCCTGTCTCTTAAATGAGCTTACAGTGTTGAAAGAGACATTTAGCCAAAATCAAACCAAATGCAGCACCTTCATGTTCACTCACTGTATTCAATGAGCCCAATGAGTGTAGAAGTACTTGAAAACTACACGTATGTTTCATGAAAATTGCACACCAAACCTTAATTTCCTTGCGGCATATTGTCCACATTCCCAGGACGTAGCGTCCCTAAGTAGCTGCAGACCTTACCACCACGACTCTAGGAACTGATGTTTGTTTGTTTGTTTGGGATTTTACGGCTCCATCGACACTATAAGGTCATTCTGGTGCCTAGAAGCACGTTTGATCTTTTCCCACTTTGTCCTCTTTAGAGGGTTTTTTTTATAAAAAAGCTTAAAAGTGCAATAGCACCATTACTTAAAAGGAGAAAATATTTACAGTGTAGACTGATAAAATGAGATCGTAATATTTACATGTGTGTGTAATGTATAGTAGGCCTATATTAATCTAGAAATATTTTCTAACTTAATTCACATAAAAAAAAATTACGACTTTCTATAAAAATCCAATTTTTTTCATAAGGTTAAGAATTATATAACTGGTAACGACCTCCAAGAGAGTTTTGAGGTCTTTTGTTTCAAATTGCTTTGCCCTCACATCCCAGAAGTCAACTCGGGACTGACCTTCACAACTTGAGAGGGACCACAGTAAGTAAGGTGTAGACTTTAACGCACCCTGCAAGTATTATTCACCTAAAACTAATTACAGGTACTTGGGGTTACAGAAATAAATTGTGACTCTCCCATGTATCACATATTTTAAGAAAAGACTTTGTTTTTTCATTCTTTCTTTATTTTAAAATATTTTTACAAAATGTCCGGGTTAATTCAAATTCAATCACAAAACCACACGTCAGCAGAGGAGTAAAGCAGCAGGCAAAAATTCCTATCCTGTTGTTGCGCACAGACATTTACAAACTATAACAGAATATGATTTCATGGTTTCGGTTTTCATAGCTTTTGCAAAATTGTAAGACTGTTTAACTTTAACACACTTTGTGGTTACTCAGCCAATAGAACAAAGGACCCTTATCGTCACATGCAGCCCGCCGTGATGCGATTGGGTTTTTCGGGCCTGGCGCATATTATATGTGCAGAGTGACTGGGTGGGCGCATATATGCGCTGAGTGACCACAAAGTGTTAAGAGAATGTCATTCAAATGTTAATGTCCACCCGTGACAGACTATACAATGATTTGAAAAAGTCTAGGCAGGTCTAATGTTGACAGAGGTAAGCCTAAATAAAAAACAACAACGTGTAAACACTCACAAGAAACAAAACTCCTCTTTGTATAAAAATAATACTGTACATAGTAATGTAATGATAACAATAACAGTGATTGCATTTGTATAGCACATGCCCCTTGCTCGAAAGCAGGTTCTTCTCTCAGTGGCGTCGGTGGTCTAGTGGTTAGGCTGCCGGACTCGTAATCGGAAGGTTGCGGGTTCAAATCCCAGCTCGGGCCC
>JAUKPP010273408.1:0-11078 GCA_032273245.1 Phyllaplysia taylori | reverse complement strand
GGGGGAGGGAGGGATAGTTGACAGGGGAGAGGGGGATAGAGAGAGGCAGTGAGGGAGAGGGAGGGAAAGTTGACAGGAGACTGGGGGAGGAGAGGGGGATGGAAGGGGCAGTGAGGGAGAGGGAGGAGAGGCTCTTAAGAGAAACAGGAGGAGGGATTATTGACAGGTGAGGGGGGGGGGGAGAGGGGGATGGAGAGAGGCAGTGAGGGAGAGGGTGGAGAGGCTCTTAAGAAAAACAGAATGAGGGAAAGTTGAAAGGTGAGTGGGGGAGGAGAAGGGGATGGGGAGAGGAGAAGGGGATGGAAAGAGGCAGTGAGGGAGAGGGAGGAGAGGCTCCTGAGGAGAAACAGGAGGAGGGGAAGTTGACAGGTTAGGGGGAAATAGTAAGGGAATCAGAAGATAGAGAGAGAAACGGGAAGGACGGAGACAAAGAGAGAGGGAAGAGAGTCAAGAGGAGAAGCAGGGAATGTTATAGTCCATAAATCTTGCCATGGATCCATGTTTCATTAATTTTAATAATAATAATAATGGATTGCATTAATGTAGCGCATATCCCAATTACTGGCTCTATGTGCTTTACAATCATTATTACCCCAGCAGACCAAATCATTCAGAAACCTTCGCAACTTCCTAGGAAGCAAACAGTGCAAGCTGCCATCTTACAAGCACTCAAACACTAATATACGGGCAAGATTGTTCGCTGACTATTGCCAGGTACCCATTTACACCTGGGTGAAGTGAGAAAAATTTGTGTAAAGTGCCTTTCCCAAAGACACAACGTCGGGCCCGAGGTGGGATTTGAACCCGCAACCTTCCAATTATGAGTCCGGCAGCCTAACCACTAGACTTCTGATGCCACAATGAATAGGCTTTGACTGTTTTGTTTCTTTCTTCTTTCTTTCTTTCTTTCTTTCTTACGAGGCTAAAACAGCCAAGGCAGCTGGTGCCTCTATAAATAAATAACTAGAAACTAACAAATTCTTTCTTCTTTCACAGACACAAACAGCAGCCAGAACTCCAACAGCGACGAGGTGCTTGACATTGAGGAAGTGACGGCCCTGACCGGCAGCCTCATAGTGACGCTGGACGGAGAGAACCTGACTATGCCATGTACGGACCCAGAAGCGTTTGGATTGGAGGACTCAGGAGTCAAGTGATGATTGGTCGAGGAGGATTTTGGGGTCGTGTGATTGGTTGCTATGGACTTATTAGGTCATGTGATTGGTTGCTATGGACTTATGGGGTTGTGTGATTGGTTGCTATGGACTTATGAGGTTGTGTGATTGGTTGCTATGGACTTATGAGGTCATGTGATTGGTTGCTATGGACTTATGGGGTTGTGTGATTGTTTGCTATGGACTTATTAGGTCCTGTGATTGGTTGCTTTGGACTTATGGGGTTGTGTGATTGGTTGGTAAAGACTTATGAGGTCATGTGATTGGTTGTTTAGGACTGGGGGAGGGGATTATGTCCTTCATTTCTGTCTTACCCAGTCTTTCTCTTTCTGCGAATCTTTCAAAATGGCATTCTTTTTCTTTCAATATTCTTGAGCATAATTCATCATGGAATGTGTTTTTAGATGATAGAAGGCATAAGGTCACAAAAATTAATCTTGGTAAAAATTGTTTGACACTCAGAAAAGGCTGACAACTCTGTTTTCAATATTTTGATGAGTGGCTCATGTCATGGAGTTACAATATACATTATAGTGATTGACTATCCCCCAACTCCTTGCGGCCTTTCGGTCCCAGAATAGTTGAAAATGTTTTCAGCCAGCAAAATATTGTTTGCTTTGATTTCATTGAGCCGTTTCGTTCTTGCAAGTGGTCTTTAGCATAATTTTTATTCCGATGGTGTAAGTATTAACAGATCTACCTAAGGCATCCATTTTTTATCAAGTTTCCTTATATTGTATGTATATTTTGTTCACCAGTCTTTTGACTTTTCCCTGGCGCTATGGTGTAATGGTTAGGCTCTTCGCTAATCAGGTAGAAGACCCGAGTTTGATGCCGATCATGCATGATCTTCATTCTCTTTCTGTTGTTGTTTTTTTCCCTCTCAGCCCGGGTTGGCCCTGACAGGCAGGGTCAAAGTAGCCCGTCTCTCAAATGACCTTACAGTGTTGCAGGGATTTGTCTTTCCTGGAATATAAATGAGTCTGGATGAGGGCTATGATATTTGCTTAGTGTTAGTGCATGTGTCAGCCTTTTCTTTGTACAAATTCATCCAGCAGTGTTTTTCTTAGAATTATATTACCCCCTACTTGAACCTCAATGTAATTTCATGCATTTCTGCACTGGCTCAGAATCAAACATGTCATACAAATTTGAGATCTGGTATCAGTTTGTGTGAGGGTTAAGTTCTTTTACCGTGTCATGTGATACTGAATGTGAATTAAATTTCAATATGATTGAAATTAAATAATCTGTGCAACATATCAATTGCATAATTTGCCACTGATGTAAGTCAGAAATAGGCTTTCTCAGGATATATCTTTCTGGGTAAAAACAAGTTGAACGCTTCCTCTGATGTGTATTATAGAGTATATTTTCTATTTTCTAGTAGGCTACATCAATTATGTTTAAACTAGGATTCATCACTCAGGACTTTTGGTGGCAGTGGCGTTGGCAGTCTAGTGGTTAGGCTGCCAGACTCGTAATCGGGAGATTGCGGGTTCGAATTCTGGCTCGGGCCCGACGTTGTGTCCTTGGGAAAGGGACTTTACATGAATTTTCCTCACTTCACTCAGGTGTTGATGGGTACCCGGCTAAAGACTGAAAGATCTTGTCAGTATATTAGTGTTTGAGCATTTGTAAAATGGCTGCTTGCACTGTATGCTTCCTAGGAAGTTGAGAAGGTTTGTGAGTGACTTTGGTCTGTCGGGGTAATAATAGATTGTAAAGGGCATAGAGCCAGTTATTAGGGTATGTGCTATATAAATGCAATCCATTATTGACTAGCTGTGCCCATTCCCAGAGACCAATAATGGTGCAGTCATGCTAGGACTGGTTTGAGAGATACTAGAACCTTTCAGCCAGTACTGCCTTTGCTAATTATTCAGGGATTTTTTTTTTTTTAGTTTGATTTTAGTTTTGTTTAGTAAATATCTCTTCAGGGATTTATACCTGATGGCTATTAATTTGTTATCATGATTTTTTAAAACAAATTTCCTGAGTATTAAGTATAATTAAGGACCATACTGTAAAATACGCTCTGTATCTTCTTGAATTTTGTAAGTACATAATCACGTATTCAGATGTTATAGCATAATCAGGATTTAGGAGTGAGTTGTGTGCAGGTGTGATGTTGTGGTTTCCAATTTTTTATTTTTCTTGTGTCTGGAATGAAGTTCTTGTGAGTAATTATGCGTATTTCAGAGGTACCAATTTTCCGGATAAATCCGGAAATCCGCTTATGAGCAGGGCAGAATAATTGGATTTCCGAATTTTTTATTCTTATCCAGTTGTCACCTCTAGTATTTGAGTCAGGAAATGCAGACTTGAACGAAGTACGTAGTGTGTCTTTGGTGTTGTGGTTAGGCTCTTTGTAAAGCATGTCAAAGAATAGTGTTCGGGTCTCTCATGAAAAATGGTAGTTTTTTTTTATCTAATTGAGTATCTTCATTTGTTTGCTGGGATGCCATGTCCCTACCGTTGCTGTGGTGTAATGGTTAGGCTCTTCGCCTGTCATGCGGATGACCCAAGTTTTTCACGGGCGCGGACAATCTGGATTTTTTTTCTGCTGGGATTTATTCCCTCTCAGCCCTGGTTGGCCCTGACAGGCAGGGTCGAAGTAGCCCGTCTCTAATTGACCTTACAGTTTTGCAGGGGACCTAAAACTGGTAGCCAATCCAAAAGCAGTGTCCCTCTCAGGCTGGTTGGTTGCACACCTTTTAAATGAAAAATAAAAATGATGATTTAAATAACGTTACAGTGTTGCAAGGGGTGTAAAACCAAGACCAAAAACATCTTCACTGTCCTATCTCCACAGATGTCTTATCTCAGATTCTCATGGATATCAATCCTTTGATTTAAACTCTTTAAAATTTATACAATCATAAAACTACAACAGTTTTCAGCAATTAAAAACTTTTAAATTTTGCAGTTTGTCTTGTGTATATTTCACACTTTTTTGTTTATCAAGTGAGTGATGGCCTGTCATATTGCTCACTGCTTAGGGAAGAGGGGAATACCCTACTACAGTATACAGTTCGCTCTTACGCAAGACAACCAACGATATGCTTCATTTTATGGTCTCCTCTCTGTCTGGTTCTCCATCTCTTTAAACATTTACCCACACAGACTGCCCTGCTGGGAAAGATGAGAAGGACAGGATAATAGTTCAATTCCTTATTGATTTGAGCCTAGAAAAACCCAGTTATTTTTATTGCAGTGCATTTAGGTGCAAATCTACCCCCTCTGGGAAATCCTGCTGTTGTTACAATTTTTATCAAGCTAGGACAGGTCTATTGTGTTAGTTCGAATGTGTGAGCATGTGTGTATGTTTTTGAGTGAGTGTGTGTGTGAGCGTGCGTGCGTGCAGGTGTTCATGTGTGTGTGTGTGTATATGTGTGTGTGTGTGTGCGTGCAGGCGTTCATGTGCGTGCGTTTGTGCGTGCAGTCATGCATGTATGTGTGTGTGCCCGAGGGGTGTTCGACTGAAGGTAGATCTGCCCCATAGCATTCTGCATTAACCAGTCCATCCAGTTTTTCTATTGTTGATCACAAAATGTTGTTTTGTATCGATATCATCTCTGGTGTTGTTTTTGTTAAGTCAAATTGCCTGAACTACAAGTTTCTGTAAATTTGTATTTCTTCACACTCTGATGCCACACCTGAAATCTATCTATGGATACAGGCATTGTGGTGTAACGGTTAGGCTCTTCGCCTATCATTGCGGCCTCCTGAGCTCATTCTGCGCAACATACCATCATATACATCATATCGAATGAAAAAGGCGTGTGTTATTGTCTTGGTGTAGATGTCAGGAAGGAATTTAATAGCAAGAGAGGACGAAGAGGGTCCTTCATCTATATATGGTGTCAGAGTGTGCAGTCTAGTAATTTATAGAAGTCTGTGGTCTGTACAGTCATAAATTCAGTGTTCTCTTGTTCTATCTCAAATTTTTTTTAAGCGAAATTGTGATTTCCAATTCACTGTCAGTAATACAAATGTCTCGAATTTGTTTCACAAAAATGAGGAGATAAAACAAGAAATCACTGAGCTCACTAGATCTTGTTTTGTTGTTGAAAGTCAAACTTGCCCAATAATTTTGATGTTTGTGCAATTTTGAGAGTAATAAAGACATTGAAATCCCTGGTGGTAGAAGTCTCAACTGGTTTGTCTATGTTGGTTGTCTAGTTTTACGTCCCTTGCAACACTGTAAAGTCGTTTAAGAGACTGGCGACTTGGGCCAAGCCTATCAGGATCAACCCGGGCAGACAGGGATGCAACATCAGAGCAGAGAGAGGGAGATGCTCATTCAACTTGGGTGACAAAATTCCTCCATACTCTGCTTGATAGTCGAAGAGCCTGACCATTACACCACAGACAACGGTGATGGAAGAGATAGGTTAGGTTAGGTTACCAGTTTTACGTCCTTTGCAACACTGTAAGGTTATTTAAGAAACGGGCTACCTCGACCCTGCCTATTAGGGCCAACCCGGGCTGAGAGGGAAAAAATCGCAGATCATCCGCGACCGGGATCGAACTTGGGTCTTCTGCATGACAGGCGAAGAGCCTAACCATGGAATGGTTAAGTTTTGGCTTTGCAGTACAGTCCTAGTAACACTGCTAGGTCATTATAACTATAGAGGTGGGTAACTTCGACGTTACCTAACAAGACCAAATTGGTCTGAGAGGTCTTGGTACCAGTTTTACGTCCCCTGCAACACTGTAAGGTCATTTAAGAGACGGGCTACTTCGACCCTGCCTGTCAAGGCCAACCCGGGCTGAGAGGGGAAAAAATCCCAGCTGAAAAAACACAGATTGTCTGCAACCGGGATCGAACTTGGGTCTTCTGCATGACAGGCGAAGAGCCTATCCATGGGATGGTTAGGTTTTGGCTTTACAGTCCAGTCCTAGTACCGTAACACTGTTAAGCCATTATAATTATAGAGGTGGGTAACTTTGACGTCTGACACGACCAAACTGGTCTGAGAGGGACACAGCTTCCCAACACAGAGATCAAACTCCTGTCCTCTGCGTGATAGGCGAAGAGAAGAGCCCAACACTGGTGTCTTAAAACTTTAATGTAATAGTTTGGCTCTTCACCTACCCTGCGGAAGACCCAAGTTCGATACCACCTAAATCTGCATTTTTCTCCTGGGATTCATCCCTCTCAGCCCAGTTTGGCCATGACAATCAGGGTCAAACTATTCCTTTTCTTAAAAGGCATTGTAGTGTTGCAGGGGACGTAAAACTATAAGCCAAACCAAATTTCTTTCATAGGGGATGGACATCTGGACTTTTCGTTGCCATAATGTATTGAAGGGTTCCTCCCTGAAGATACCGGCGCTGTGGTGTAATGGTTAGGCTCTTCGCCTTGTATGCGGAAGACCCCGGTTCAATCCCCGATCGCGACGATCTGGGGTTTTTTTTCCCTCTCAGCCCGGGTTGACCCTGACAGGCAGGGTCAAAGTACCCCGTCTCTTAAATGACCTTATAGTGTTGCAGGGGACGTAAATCTGGTAACCAAAATCTCCCTGAGGATGACGACTTTAAGGTAATATGTTTCATGGAAGACACCATGGATGGATTCCATCTTCTTCACTTTGGTGGCATGAGCACTGTCTGTGCTTAGTGGGTGCTTACATTAGTGGCCTCTCAAATATGTATAGCCAAATTTTGATTTATGTTTTATGTCCTTTGCAACACTGTAAAGTCATTTAAGAGACCGGCTACTTTGACCCTGTCAGTCAGGGCCAACCTGGTCTGAGAGGTACGAATCCCAGCAGAAAGATCAAACTAATATATAAAGCAACTCTTTCACAACCAAACTAATATCTAAAGCAACTCTTTCACAACTTATATATGTGAATTTATTATTATAATCCTCTCTATAACTTATGGGGCACATGGAGGAGTGATGAATATCTAACTTTGTATAGTTTCAAATACAAAATACATAAGTCTTCTGTTAAGAGATACATCATAGCAATGCAGAGAAGAATGCACACACAAATCGTATTTTACAAATGAAAGGCGGGCAACACACACAGCTGATTTCATGATACATTCACTCACTGAACAGATGCACAAAACAATTAATATTTATCTTCCTCCACTACACAGATTTTCATTGCCCATGAACAGATTTAAGATATTCTTATCCTTCATGGAAAGTGTATGTATTACCTTCCCAGGTCAGCAGTATATCCCTCATGGGGAAATAGCAATAATAACTCATAAAAGATTGATCTCAGAAAAGTCGCTTCTTTAGTCCTCTCTTGGCTTCTGTATTTTTATTCTATCTCTGTCCTTCCCACAGCAGCATCTTTATTTATTATTTAAAGGGAAGAGAGAAACATTATCACTTGCACATCTGAACATATTAAACCACAAGCTAGAAAAAAGCGCTCAAGGTTAATTTACCAGGTGCATCCATCCAAATTTTCCTCGTGAATCAATAAAGTTAATCTTTTTTTAACAATATAATATATCTGTTACCATTTTTTTTTTTTAAAGAAATGGTTGGTTTTGTCTCTCGGGGCACAATAAGCACACTAAGCTGAAGATCTCAAAAGGTAAAATGATGAAAATCTAAAGGGCTGCAGCAATTTTGTTCATGATCCCCATAAGCTAACGAGGAGAAGAGGAAGAAGGAAGGGGTAAGTTCTTATGACTCATAATCATATCACACATGATATCGACAATACGTTTTCAATATATTTGAAACAAAACTTTGTTCACATTATTAAAAAAAAAAGTGGTGGTTGTAGAGGGATTGTTGGGTATAAATACAATAAGTGTTGGAAGAAATCTTACAGTGTAATCTTTGACGTAGATGCCGTGATCAGGAAACTGGGCAAGAAAATGAGCACCTCACCCATCTACACTGCAAAGATATCACAATCTGGTGGTACTGCTAGTATTGTCAATGACTGGAAAGGGCAAAAAGTTGTCCATGAACATTCCTTTCTCATTTCAGTCAAAATTCATACGAAATTGATTCTGGAAAAACTGAACAGATGCCTATGATATTCTTTATGATTTCAGGAAAAAGACAACATTGATTTTGAAAAGGCAGGCAGTTGTCTATGTTTGTTTCTTCATGATTTCAATAAAAAAAAATACATAGTATCTCTATAGCACATATCAGCACAAAGCAAGCTCTACTTGCCGCACAGTCTGTTGTCTACCCAAGCCGTCTAACTTCCTGCAAAGTCTAACATAATTTGAGTGGCAGTTTTTGGGTTTTTTTAGCCCTTATTAAATAGAAACCATAAATACCAAACATAGTTCCCATAGCAACATAATCCAGTGCACATTCTTGAGAACAACATAATGACTATACGCGGGGTAAAAAAAAAATCAAACTTTTAATGAACAAAGGATGAAAAGAGATGAGAAGTAAGATCAAGGCAAGGATGGTAATTGAACGTGAAATATTCTTTAAAAAACATTCAAAAGTGAATGGGGAAAGGAGATAAAGGAGAGGGAACCATTGACAACTGAACAGAATATAAATATGTTCTATATATCCTTCAAATCAACTGCTATATAAATGTGCAAACTTCATTAAGACCAAAATTAAGGACAAATATTCAGAACTTTAAAACTTGTCAGGACACGTTGATGAGACAGGCTAAGAAACTGCATCTCTATTATTCAAACGTTTTCAAAAGTTCTGTAACTGCTCGGCATTCTTGCCACATAAAATGTCTTTACTTGCATTCAGGCGGATGGTTATAAACTTGTAGTTAGACAGCCTTCAGCTCAGCCTTGAAAGAAAAAACAAAGCAGCAATACGGCACATTAACATCTTACACAAAATGATAAACTCGCAACACATTAAGCTTTGTAATTTGAGCACTTTACATTTCAACTAACCCCTTTTGATGTCAATGCAGATACAATAAAACTTCACACCATTCAGTCTGTGAAAATAATCCTTTCATTCTTCACAAATTCTGACAAGAATTACAAACTAACCATTCACTCAAAAGAAAAACCAAAGCAGCTATCCCAAAATATTAAAATTGTTGTTAATCCAAATAACTGGTAGAAGGCCCAAACTAACATAGCACCACACACATCTCTCCCTAGCTAGTTAAAAATGTACAACGAAAAAATTACCAAAGCAAAGACCCCAAACTGCCAAAATTTTTAAACAATATTTTCCACAAACCTGAGAATTCAAAATTGACAAACTTGTTAAAAAATGCATACATCAAAGATTGATTCATATCGGAATGATAAGAATTTCTATAAAGTCATATCATTTCTAATTATGACATTGTTTTCAAAAATAAAAATATGCTCTAGAAATCTACTTAAAGCTAAGCCTTCTTCCCAAAAGCACTGACTGACGTCTGAGCTATCAATTACTGGTCAGAGCCTAGCTCCCCACTGTAATTGTAGTCCAGAGTATGAGGCTGCAGTAAAGCGCTATAGTTGCTAGCACTATAATTATGGTATAGACAACAAGACTGTCAATTCAGCATTGAGATCACAGAAAAGGTACCAGATGCATTCCAAAACTAAGACAAAAAGTGATTATGAAAGGTTTGACCCAAAACTGCTTCAAGCACCAAAGCCAATTTTCCCTCCAATTTCTAACTCAATAAAGATGATGCCATTGAACTTGCAAAACGAAGTATTAAAAATCTATCAACTTAGAGATATCTACATTCTTACCAACCCGCGAAGAATTTAAATAAAAATTAGTCGCCCTCATGCTTTAGTTCTCAAACTCAAACTCTTCATAACAGTCTGAACGCAGGGATTCATGCTATACTACCGATTGAACACACACGCACACACACACAAATGCACACACACACCATTGTGGGCCATGTTTCCATTAAGAAATGCTACCAGATTTTCAACATGCTGCTGTGCAAAAATCTACCAAACGTGTTCAGTCTTACTACTTACAACCTTCCCCCTGTCATTTCATTGGTGGAATGGAAAACAGGAAATGAAACACGATGTTATATTTGACCTGAGATTTTTTTATCATTTCAAATTTTAAGATTTTGTTCAAATATGAGCTCAATGAAGGTCATGAATTTCATTTTTCATATTTAACAATGAACATGAAAAAAAAAGTTCAGATACAAAAGGTCAAACCGTGTAGAAAATATACAAATACGTGTTTTTGCTTTGATAAATGTTTTATAAACAAGATCATTTCAATTTAAAGATTTAGCACACAGACTTTGTTTCACTTCACATAAACATAAATTGGTATGTTTGTTTGGGTTTCATGTAAAAACAAACATAAATTGGAATGATTTGCTGAATATTCTTAAAGTTTGAAGGCAGTTGGAACAAAGATGTCCTCCCAAACAGCGGAGGTTTCAAAGTCACTGTGTGGTCTCGGAGCACAGCTCGCTTCATCTACTCCGCACTTCTTGCTCAAAGGGCTCCGAGGTCGCTGTGGGAGTGTGCGCCTATAGTGGGGAAGAAAGACAGAACAAATGATAAACAGAGACATAAAGAAATAGAGTAAGACAGAAAAAATTATAAACAGAGACATAGAGAAATAGAGAAAGACAGAACAATGATAAACAGAGACATAAAGAAATAGAGAAAGACAGAACAAATGATAAACAGAGACATAAAGAAATAGAGAAAGACAGAACAAATGGTAAACAGAGACATAGAGAAATAGAGAAAGACAGAACAAATGATAAACAGAGACATAGAGAAATAGAGAAAGACAGAACAAATGATAAATAGAGAAATAGAGTAAGACAGAACATATGATATAAACAGAGACATAGAGAAATAGAGAAAGACAGAACAAATGGTAAACAGAGACATAGAGAAATAGAGAAAGACAGAACAAATGATAAACAGAGACATAGAGAAATAGAGAAAGGCAGAACAAATGATAAACAGAGACATAGAGAA
>JAUKPP010273386.1:0-11079 GCA_032273245.1 Phyllaplysia taylori | reverse complement strand
CCCCCCCCCCCCCCCCCCCCCCCCCCCCCCCCCCCCCCCCCCCCCCCCCCCCCCCCCCCCCCCCCCCCTCAAAAATGCAAGGGTGTCGTCACGAAACAGTGCCTGACCGGAATAGAGTGACTGTTTTCAGTTTTCAATTCTCTTCTGGTCGGCCACTTCCGTGCTTCTCATTGAAAGCACTTGCACTTGCTTACATTTACATTCCCTTTCCTTGGTTTCATTTTGTAATCTGTGATATCGATTAAGTCCAGATAATGCCATAAAACTGATTTTCAAGATATCTATCACTATTTTCAAGGAATTTTTAAGTAACTTAACCTAAATTGTCAAAACTAAGGATGTTTTAAGGCCTTAATTTCATTTTAAGAACAATTAAGGACTTTACGGACTCTTAAGGACCTGTGCGAACCCGGTACCAGTACAGTTATTTTCAATCTATTTCCTTTCCAAATCCTTCACCACAAATGGCAATAAGAATAACAAAAGGTTTCAATTTGTCTGAACTAACCTCAAGTAATAGATATAATCTTTCTTTGGGGAAATCAGTTCATTTAGTGCTTAAAGTAAAATTTCCAGTTATGGGTTGCGAGGTTCCACCACCCATCAGCAATGAGTAACATCTCCCTATACAAACCATACACACAACCAGCACATCCAACAGCAGCGACACACGAGTGACTTACCCCGCTTCTTCTGGATGTCATGGCCACCACAGGCTCCCAGGCGTTTTTCTGCGGGTTATACCGCTCCGCGCTGCTCAGCTCTGTTGTGTCGTCTCTTCCACCCACTGCATAGATCATGTTCTGAAACACGGCGACGCCCAAGTGTTTCCGTCTTGTACCCATTGGGGCGACTGGAGTCCAGCGATTGCTGCGGGGGTCGAAACGCTCCACTGGAAGGAAAGGAAGAGAAAAAGCCACAAAAATTAGTTGTTTATGGAGGCGCCAGCATCTTTGGCTGTTTTTAGCCTGGATGGAAAGGAGGGGAAAAAAACCCAACTGACACTGCAATGATTCTGTTTTTTCTTTCTTATGTTCGGTGAAGTTTACGGTGCTGTTGAAGAAAATCATACATAGCAGAGCAACAAAGAAAGAAGAGGAGAATTTGCTGCAAAGGATGGCCGATTCTTCTTGAGTCCCAGCTAAATTCATTTTCTGCGCGCCCCCCCCTCCCAACCCCACAGATGACAAAAAATAGACAGCTTTCTCTGATTTCACATCTGGAATCCATACTGCTGTTTGAATTTAAAACCTTGTATCTGATCTGACATCATAAACTACAATGTAAGATACTAGGTTTTTAATTTAAACTGCACCACGGATGCTGCCATAAGAGAACAATGTACAGTATAGTCCACTTAATGTGAACTCTGATATAATTCGATCTTCTTTAAATTCGAATCAATGTCAAACTAATGATTTTTTGCCTTCTTTGTCTCTGTTAAATATAATCGCATAATTCGAATTACCAAAAGCCTTGTCTACAAAACATCAGCTAAATTAGAATTTGAGCTGGAGTCCAGCGGATCAGCTCTGACCAGCACATGTGTTTCAATGCATGGTAAGGGTGGGCAGACTCCGAGAACTTCCGAACTTTCGACTCCGAACATTTTTGGGTTCCAGTTCGTCGGATCCTCCGATTCCGAATTCAGGTCAAGAGAGCAGCCAATCAAATTTGAAGAAATGTAGGGTCAAATCGGTCGGAATCATGTCAAGTCTTCTACCTCCAGCCGTCGGGTCGAACACGCTGTAGATCTACACCCCGACACCACGGACCGGTGCAGATAAAGGGGGCGGAGAGGGAGAGGGGGAGCAGGGAAGAGGTCACAGAGGTCGGGATTGAGGCAGGCAATGTTTTCATTGACAGCAGAGGAGGGCACCAGTTTGCTTTGAAAGTTAATTTTTATACAAATCATATGTTATCGCTCCGTGTGTTCCGTTTTCCCCTTGGCTGTCCTAGTTCGGGAAATCGTGTTCGGACTCGGCCTCATGCCCAATGTTCAAGCTCCGACTCCGACCCCACGAAGTCGTCGATTTCCAAACCTCGAAACTTGACATCGCCCATGCTTAATGCGTGGGGACAATGGCTGTCAGTGTTGTCATCAATAAACCGCTCGAGTTCTTGTCCCTTCATTTGATGGACGGATGCATTCTAATGGCAGCTTCCACTGCACTGTGCATTACATGGGTAAGAGTTAAATAAGAATGAAGAAAGGCCGCCACTACACTGATATCGTTTGGGAAAATTCTCCCAGAGCCTCCGGCGGAGAGATAAACTGCCTCTAGATAGAAATTATACGTCCAAATATCCCAATGAGAAGTCGTAGACCAAACGGCAGTGAGGCTGTAGGGTCGGATGAAGAACGTGGAGTGGAATCGCTTTCCTCGTTTCCTGTCAAATACACCATATGACAGAGGAATGTCTTACCAGCAAGAATGGGGGGGCTGAGATTTTGTTTGTTTTGGTTTTAGCTTAATGCCCCATGCAACACCGTAAGGCCATTTACGAGGCGGGACCTCCCAATTTTACACACATCTCTGATAGGACGGGGAATCAGAGCCATAAAATTTTTTTAAAAATCCTTTAAATCAAACCACCTCATGCAAGTCTCATGATGCTGAGAACGAGAAGAAAAGAAGTTTTCTGTATTCAGCCATTGTCTCACCTGTGTTGAGCGGGCAAGTCCCATCACTGCCTCCGACGGCGTACAGGAAACCTTGCAAGACTGCCACGCCCACTCCAAGCCGCCGTGTGCTCATAGACGCCACCTTCTGCCACTTGTTTGTCTGAGGATCGTATCTGATGGGAGAAGACAGATAAACTCAATAAATGAAATAGATAAATGATTAAATACAGCAATATTGATCTATGTTGTTTGATCAGTTTGGTTACCAGTTTACGTCCCCTGCAACACTGTCAGGTCATTTAAGAGACGAGCTACTTCGACCCTGCCTGTCAGTGGTCAGGGACAACCCGGGCTGAGAGTGAAAAAAATCCCAGCAGAAAAAACACATCATTTGCGGCCGTGATCGAACTCGGGTCTTCCATATGACAGGCTGTCTGTCGGTGAATTTGTATTAAAATAGTGTTTACAAAGAATATGCATAATAGTTTATAAATATCTATAAATACATGATACAAATATGTGACTCTCATTAACAACACAGATAATGGATAGGATGAGTTTAGAGGCCTACACAGTGAGTTCTTGGGGGCTCATAGAAAAATAGCAGTCGTTGTCAGAACAGCCTTCCGAGTTTCAGCAAGGAATCTTGTGACTAATGAGCAAGTTGGGATGCCGTTTTGTCACAGACAATGACCGACTGTGGTCGAGTTGGGCAGGAACACAGAATAATACACCTAGAGTGATGACGCAGGCACTGAGAAACTCTTCACCCTTGTAATATATGGCTGCCTCTGAGCGTGCGCAATAGTGCGTTCAAAAGGGGGCGCAATTTGCCATCCAATCAACAAGGCCCATTAAGAGATTTACAAAAAGACGCAATACGGGAGTGGAACTCTTCTGTGTTCCTCCCAACTATATTTTTACATAGCCCATAATGAGAATTGCCACACATCAAGATGGCTTCTATCAAGCCCGCTTTTGCAGCTGCATAGTCAGCCTTGTATGTAGGAAGAAGGAGGGTGAGAGAGAGGAAGAGAGAGTTGGAAGTACTTAGAAATACGAACTGTGTATGTATTGTACGCTTTTGTGAGTAAAAAGTATGTTGTAACACAGCGTATCCCTTGAATGATCGCATAGTGTACATTTTTTATGTCTGTGCTATGTCTTTGCAATGTTGACTGGTAAATCCAACCAAAATTTCCCTCGTGGATTAATAAAGCATATCTTATCTAATCTTATGTCTATGGGCAGGAACCATTTTGAAGAGGTTAAAAATATGAGAAATAGCAAGAAAGTGTCACGAGGCAGCTTGTACAGATGGCCCTAAGGCAGATATCACTGCAGTAGACAAAAGAGACTTAAAATAAAAAGTAACAAATAAACCAACAAGATAAGATGTTTTCTCTAGAGGTACCTCCTCTGTACAGTTCAACACACCGGTAGCTGAGACAAGGGACCCCATGAAAAAGTTCTAAAAAGAAAAGACAGCTTCATCTTACGTTTCAATGTAATGGAGACAAGAAACCCATAAAAAAGTTCCGTTATAAAACACACAATTTTCTCACAGAAGTCTTCTCCCTACCGTTCCACATAGTTGAGACAAGAGACCCCATCCTGGCCGCCCACAGCGTACAGGAAGTCCCCTAGGACAGCGACGCCCACACTTGTGCGACAGGAGCTGGTTGGGGCGACGTCAGAACTCCACTGGTTTGTGTGTGGATCATATCTGATGAGCACAAAGCAAAGAATGATATAATGTCAAAGCCATCTCCCTTATAAAAGAAAAGTCAGCTACTCTTATAAGCCTGCTCTAAATTTAGAAGCTCATGTGTATGAAAAATTTGCCTACTAACAGAATACGTTTCTTTTTACATGGCCAACATAAAGTCGCATTTACCACAAATTGTTGACAATGCAGAAGACCCTAGTTCGACCCTGAGCGTGGACGATCTGTATTTTGTTTTCTGCTGACAGGCAGGGTTGGTTTGGTTTCGTTACCAGTTTTACATCCCTTGCAATATTGTATGGTCATTTAAGAGACAGGCTACTTCACCCTGGTTACCACTTTTACATTCCCTGAAACGCTGTAAGATCGTTTAAGAGACAGGCTATGGGTCGAAGTAGCCTGTCTCTTAAATGATCTTAATTTGTTGCAGGGGACGTAAAACTGGTAACCAAAACCAAACATCGCCTTCTAACCAAACGAAACCAAACATCACCTTCTCACCAAACCAAATCAAACATAACCTTCTCACTAAAGGAAACCAAACATCACCTTCTCACTAAAGGAAACCAAACATCACCTTCTCACTAAAGGAAATCAAACATCACCTTCTCACCTTTCAATACTGTTGAGGTAAGACTGACCGTCATGACCTCCCACTGCATACAAAAGGTCGTTGAGTACAGCCACGCCCACACCGCACCTCCTCTTACTCATGGGGGCCACCAGTCGCCACTCGTTGCTACCGGGGTCGTATTTCTCCACACTTGAGATGGCGTCCCCGCTGCACCAACCACCCACTACAGAAAGAACAAAAGTGTCAATTAATGTACATAAAAATGCCTTTTAGGTTTTTGCTTCATCATCATCACTTTTCTCACCCTGAACCAGGGTCAGGGTGACTGCCAGACTGCTTGAAAAATTTTCATGGGGAATATTCACATTTTAAAGGGGCGTATGCCGGTGCACTTTGCATTGAAATAGCCCACTTTCGTGTTGAATTAGCACTACTTTTTATTCGAATCTATGCAGCACGCAGTTTAGACTCAAAGGGTGCAACAACAAAATGATTTCTAAAAAAAAGAGATAAATGTCTTGAGGTCAAGGGCCATGTTCCCAGTAAATTCATGATAAAATACAGCTAATAGGCCCGATTCCACTCAAAAAGTTTTCTACTTTGGAAATGTTTTTATTGCAGTGTGTAATTCCTTTGTCTTGCTTTAGGTGATAACAGTACTGATCACTCTTTTCGATTTGTTTGGTTTTTAGTCTTACGCCTCTTGCAACATTGTAAGGTCATTTAAGAGATGAGATACTTCTACCCTGCCTGAACAAATTCACACTTGCTGCAGCTAAGAGTTGAACAGTGTAATGTGAAATGAAATAACGCATTTTATTTATTATTTTCCAACTACCTGATCCATGAGAGGGAGAAGTATTGCATACAAGTACAGATGTGAAGACTATCGAAAATGTTTTCATTTGTCAAACTATTCTTCACCTGCAAACAAAACTTCTCCACACTTGATCGGCTTTCTCGGCCGTGTGCGGGGACCTTGCATCAGTGGCCGCTCCTGGGGCAGGAGGAGGTAATTTTTGGCTTCATCAACCAGATCTCGACACGCCTCGTCACTCTTGATGAGGAGGTCAGCGCCGACAGTTCCCACCAAGAACTTGGGGGTCATCAGAGGAAGACGAACGTGTTGTAACACCTGGCGAGGGAAAGGTTGTTTAGTGCATTTTGTCGTGGTTCTATGGCACATTCATAGAGCAATGCAAAACATAGAATAGATTGCATTTATATAGCACTAGCATACATCCCTGCTCAAAAGCAGGCTCTATGCACTTTACAATCAATTATCACCCCAGCAGACCAAGTCATTCAGAAACCGTCTCAACTTCCTGGGAAGCATACAGTGCAAGCTGCCATTTTACAGGCGCTAAAACACTAACATATGGACAAGATTGTTCGCTGTCTATAGCCGGGTACCCATTTACACCTGGGTGGCGTGAGGAAAATTTGTGTAAAATGCCTTTCCCCAAGGACACAACGTCGGGCCCGAGCCGGAACTCGAACCCGCAATCTTTCTATTACAAATCCAGCAGACTAACCACTAGACTACCGACGCCACCTTATTGGAAAGCAGGCTCTTTGTTCTCTACAATTTACTTTTACCCCAGCAGATCAAAGTCACTTAGAAACCTCATCAACTCCCTGACATTCAAACAGTGCAAGCTACTGTTTTACATGATGCGCTCCAATACTAACACACTGTCACCATCTTGCACTGTCTACAGCCATTTATACGTTTACAGTTGTGTGATATGGGGAAAATGCGTGTCAGTGCCTTTCTGAAAAACACGCCGGGCTTGAATTGGGATTCGAACTCACAACTTCACCATTACGAGTCTGCCACCTTAACCACTAGACTACCGACACTACATGTAAGTTACTAATAATGATAAGATTTTTATATAGTGCATATCCCTATCTCAAAAGCAGGCTCTACATGCTTTATAATCAAGATGACTTAAGCGGCCCATTCACGTTCGTTCCGATTGGCGTAGGTAGCGCAGCAGTTCTCGCCTCGCCTGGGGACCTTTGTGATTTTTGCACATACATGCAGCGGTCCAACCTGGAGTTGTCTGAGACAAGTACAGCCAGCAGTAGTTTTTTAAATTCACAAAATCCTTATCAAACATTGCATTGGTTCGGCGTTTTATATCAAATTCATGGTAAATTTAGCGCAGATTACGAATCTGAAGTTATAAAAGGATTTTCAAAGAAAAAGTTAAATTTTTTTTAACCCCACCACATGCGTTGGCTTCCGACCCCTTTGATCCGCTGTCGATTGTTCCCGGACCGAGGCCAGGATTTATGGAATGGCCATTAATCCTGATCTCCATCCGGGATTGGGATCAGGACCTATGAAATCGGCCACACATGTTCATTTTTTCGGAGGTTTTTATAGATCTTAATCCAGAACTTGGGGGAGATGCGAGCGTGTGTGGGGCGCCCAAGACTAGCACTGACCGTGGGCAGATGCTGCCTCCTCTCTTGGACGTTGTACTTGACCCAATTCATGATGGCACTGTAGACTTGCTCTTCTGTTCGTACGTTGAGCTCTTCACTGCAGATAATGTCTACGAGTTGACTGACTGGCAGGAGCATGAACTCCTCACTCTCCATTACCTGATGACACACAAATAATAATAATGGATTGCATTTATATAGTGGAGATCCAATGCTGGCTCTATGCGCTTTACAATCTATAAATTACCCCAGGAGACCAAAGTCAGAAAAATTCTCAACTTCCTGGGAAGCATACAGTGCAAGCAGCCATTTTGCAAGCGCTCAACACTAATATACTGACAAGATCATCCGCTATCTTAGCTGGGTACCCATTTACACCTGGGTGATATGAAAAAAATTTCTAATAAAGACACAACGTCGGGCCCAAGGCAGGATTCAAATCTGCAACCTTCCGATTATGAGTCTGACAGCCTAACCACTAGACAACTGACACCATAAGGGTTGAAATAGACACAAGGGTTAAAGAATTATTGAAAAAATTAGAGGTACAGTGTTGAAGAAGATTTATAAGAAGAAAAAGAAAATATTTCAGTCCCTAGGACTGCACAATCCAGATATAAGAAGAGCCCCAGTGCAGGATTTAAGTGTTGGAATACAGTCAAACCTGCCCTAGCCACCACCTGTCCCAGAAAACCAACAGTAGAAACTACCACCTCCCATGTCCCCCTTGGGGGCTCTCATGGTCTAGAGGTAGTGGTGTCTGCCTCTCATGCCATTGGTCGTGGGTTGGACCCGGGACGGTGCCGGCATGTTATCCCCAATAAATTTCTTCTTCTTCTTCTCTTTCTATGCCTTGTCTACTCTTTCAATTATTTTTCTGACTCTTCTTGTCACTCTCTCCCTTGTTTCCTCCTACTCCCTGCCACCCTTGTCGCCTGCCTTGCTTCTCTTCTCTACTTATGTGTCTAATCCTTCCCTTTCAACCACAACCCTGATCTTAGGGTAGGTAAGATCAAAACACCTAGTCTTCTTGAATAAGGACGAAAAACCTCGGAAGCCCTGTGTGTACGCTATGCATGTCAAAGATCCCTTAGAGGTTGAAAATTGAAAAGAGAAGGCCTATTAGGCCGCTGCCTGGGCAAAATTCAGAATTAATCCATACCCAAAAATACTATGGAATGGTTCTGGGCGCCGAAATGACCTTATAGAGTCAATGGAGCCCTAAAACCCTAACCGAACACACCATTCCCCTTTTGGCTTTTTTCTTTATAATGACAGTCCAACATAACCCAGCTGTCTAAGACAAAAGGAAAGATGACCAGTGTAAATCTTTCTTTCTTTAAACTATATCTCACACAAAATTCCTTACCTCCTGAAAATTGTGATGTGTAAACTTGTCCGCTATGCGCAAGAGATCCCGACATGCGTGTGTGTCTGCGAATGCTCTGATACCAAGACAATTTGAAGGATCCAACTGGCGCTTGAGAAATTCACAACAAACGTCTTGGATCTCTACCAACTGAAATGCAAGCAAAGAAATTTTTATACAGACTAACATTTTCACTCTCCTCTTTTCCCCTCAGAGACTAGAAAACCAGAATAATCCCATACTATAGACATTTGTTCTCAGTTAAGAAATGAAGATTTCTAGGAAGAAAAACTTATTACTAAATAAGTTATCAAATTCTTACTTAAACCAAGTTTCTATAATAACCAAAAGGAAAAAAAAAAAAAAATTTGCATCTTATGGGTCTGAAAAATAACACTTATCATGGGTCTCAACTCAGAATTCTACAAAAGGAGGAACTTTCCGCGTGATCGCAACAGAAGACCATTTTCATGAGACACCCATTATTATCATACTGTTTAACCCTAGAATGCTGAAAAACCGCCCACCAATTTATCAAAGCAAGTTATTTCATACAAATTTGAGGGATGGAAGATAATTTCAAGTAAAAGAGCCACTTATCAAATATTTAGCGGAGTTAAGCGGAGGAAATGGTAGTAAGCGGATATCTGCTAAATAGCGGAACATTAAGACCCATGACATATGATGTCTATGTGTTTCACCAAGTATTTTCCAGTACCTGAAGTAGGCAAGCAGCAGGCAGCAAGGTTTGAACATTGCTCTCTTCTACAGTAATACTGGATGTATAGCAAAAATCTATTAGGAGTTCCATCGCTGTCTCATCAATGTCCTGCAAAAACAAATGAGAAAAATTATAAAAAGTAGGAAAGAAAGAAAGAAAGAAAGAAAAGAAAAGTCATCTTTATTTATCCCCGTGGGGGAATTAGAGCTGTCCCATACTCAATATTAATGGAAGCAACAACAGGATTTCATGAAATTGCACTGCAATTTAAAATAACCCTGTTGTTTTTTTTTGGACAAAAATTGTGAGTAAGGGACTGAACTATTCATTTTGCAGTACGAGGATGATGGTGAGAAGTTCAAACTAAACATCTCGTCATATCAACATAAGGTAGGATAAAAAGTGTGCACATCGATATTCAATTTGGTAAAAATAGGATACTAATAATCTCCCTTGATCTAAACCCTACATCAAGAAAGAAAAAAGGAAAAGAAAAGTTTCGCCCTAAAACGTATGAGTGAGATCACAAGCCTTGGCTCTCACGAGAATAATAAATCAATACATTTTACATGGGATGGTACATTAATTAATTTTTTTCCTTCTACTTTATAGGTCAATTGTAGCACCAAGAGAAAACTTTTGAAAAGTAAAAGATGTCAAGACAATAATAAATAAAAATTAAATAACTGTAGGCAGACTGTTTAAAATGCGTTGACCTCGTTGAAAAGATACTAAAAATTTTTGCTTTTCATACTTTCGTGGGAATGAAAATCTGAAGCAGCAAGATTAAGAAATTGAAACCTTGCCACTCCCATCTTGTTTCACTTTTACACAAAAGAGGAAAAAAAAGTGTGGAAATAAGAGATAGCAGTTCTAGACACCATGCATAAAGTTACTAAATCATCATTTGCTCTTGCAAGAAAAACTAATTTGGCTATCCGAGTATGACATGAAACTAATGGCTATCCAAATGACAAACATTAAATCTAACCTTTATCGTGACTTCTGTCTGTCTGCTTTCTGCAAGCTCCCCTGTGAACATTGCATGGAAATACGGGCTGCATGCTGAAAGCACGACACGGTGGGCGAAGATCTTCTTGGAGCCAACGATCAGCACAACATCGCAGAGTTCTCTGTGTTTACGCAGCACATTGACTGTGTCAAGAGTGTGTCTTGGATGCTTGTCTGATGTGTAGCCCAGCCGCGCCGGGGAAGACGGGCGCTCCACGGGTGTATCTAATCGATTCATCTTGTTCAAATGCAGATGAATGCAAGTTCATGTCATGTTGTCATCACAAATACTTAATATTACTGTACATATGAATATTGTCATAAAGCTTTCCGATTTCTTTGTTTCATTTGTTCCAACATCACATCAGCCTTTTGCGAAAGAAGGATCATTGAATAAAGTTTAGTCCTTAAGCTGACTCAGGAGGAAATGACAATAGCCCTGAGGAAAAAAGAACAAGATACACATTATATTACATGTGAATTCAAATCCCAAATATCAAGTTATGAATAGCATTGATAAAAAGGAATTAAACCATAAGGTTTTATGGGTTACATAGATTTAACACATGAGTGAGCTAAAGTCAGGTGGATGTTA
>JAUKPP010273375.1:0-10000 GCA_032273245.1 Phyllaplysia taylori | reverse complement strand
GCATGGAGCCTGCTTTCAAGTGGGGATATGGGCTATATAAAAGCAGTCATTATTATCATTATTACATATAAGGTAATTTCGGCGCCGAGTGATGGCCTGTGCAAGGCCGTAGATTACGGCATTATAATGATGCTATTCGCCTAAAACAACACAGCGTGAAACGTACAACTTGTTGGAGGAATCGATCGACAGCACAGACCGAGCACAGCCCACAGTTAGTTTCTATCTGCTCTGTACAATTTATTTAGCTTCTGTGGCCTAGCGCAGCTCGGTTCAGCCATCTGGAAAGTACACACACAGAGGGTTAAACTGATCTATTTTTAGCCCGCATCATTCCCAAGTTCGAGGGCAATCGCAGCGTGACTCGCTGTTCACGTGCTATCTCCGACAGACACAAAACAACGAAAGGGAAAACTCGGGAAAAGAAAAGAGCTTCATGGCGAATCATAACTCGTAGTTTTTATGATAGATCGTCTTTATTAATTGAATGTTTGTGAATTTCCTCCCAAAGCGAGCGGAACCGACGGAGAAATTTACGCTTTGAGGTCAGGACACCAGCACCCATAGTAGAGCTGACCTTGAATTCAGCGATTGGTCAATTCCTGTTGACATCCGGGCTGTTCAGTTCTTGTCTACATCCCGACCCACAGATCTACCGTTCTACTTCACATCGCAATGAATGGAGCAAGTAAACGAACATTAAAAAAAAAATCGAAGCTACCTGTCCCAACCCTTCTACTTTAACTTGTAAGTATTGAATTTCTTACGATTTAGATATTATTTGTGGGTTAATAATATGACGGGTTATTTAACAAACCTCGAATATTAGGTTACAACAAGAGTTAATAAAAAAAATACGAGTTGTCCCGGGGTCAGAAAAAGCCAATGGCAGGAATCTGGTGGTGGCATTGGCAGTGCTGTGTCGTCTTCTGATTCCACCGCGCCTCGACATCTTCCAGACCGTTGTCAGTGACGGCATTCCTGGAGTTGGATCACAGACCGAGCATCACGTCGAGGGCTCGTCAGAAAATTTATTTCTTATATGTGACGACGGGTAATATGAATTTAAAATGTATAAAGTATAATAAAGAGACAGCTTAGGTTGTTACGTAGTAAACGTTTTTTGTGAATTTTTTTTCCACATTCCCAGGGAAGAAATATGGAATGTAAAAGCTCAGAAATGGTTTCTCAAGAAGATGTCATTCTTGAGGCTAGAATTCAACTTGGCTGTTTGAGTTTGATGGCCCTACAAGCTCATTTTTATACTTTTAAATTTCATAGATTATAATGTAATAGTAATAGGTTATTCTGGACTCTGAACTACAGCAGGCATATAAATGAAATATATTTTTCCACTGCTATAACAATCATATTTGACAGTTCCAGGATCTGATTGGCATGGCTCAATCTTATAAAATCTCAATGAATTTAATCCATCCTTTTAAAAAAAATAGTAAGATTTTACCCAATTTTCTCAATTTAATTTTAATGAAATTGAAAGGCAAGGGTTGCATTCACATGACTATGTTACTCATTCAGGAGTTTATACATGATTATGTTTTCTGGAAATTTGTCTCTCTTTTCTTTTCTTTTTTTTTCTCGAGGATGGTCTCACATGGGCTGGGTCCTTGTATTATAGTATAGAATTTGACAATCTCTGAAGCAACTCTGGAATGTGTGTTGAGAATATAGCCAGTTTCCAATAGAGACACTGAACTCTCTGAATGATTTGGTATTTTTTTTTAATTTCCCGTTCTTTGGATTCGGTTGACCCAGGGGCACTCCTTTGAAATTTTACCACTACAAGCGCGCTTTGAAATCTGTTTCTTATATTGTTGAAATGAAGATCGCAGGAAAAGTTTATTTTTGTGGACCCTGAAACCTGAAACTGCTTTTTTTTTTCAGACATGCAAGCATACCTTAAAATATTACTTCCAATCTTGAGACTCTTCTCCTTACTTAAAAAAAAAGATTAAAATTAAAGGATACAGTTTTCGGGAGGAATTTAAGATGAATTTTCAGCGAGGTATAGTAGATTTTATGGGTTGCAGTGTTCTGTTACGTGTGGTCCATGGAAACACTTTTCTTTGTCCACCGATTTCTGATGGAGCGGTTAAGGTGGGCGGAAGATTAGAAATATAATACACTGTGCTTGTTCTGGAAAATTCTCTGATGGGTAAAGCGACTTATTTTGTTTTTTCATAATTTAATTTGTTTGAGTACCACTGTGTTTTAATAGGCAAAGACAGAAATTTGTGATTTGCATAGAGTAGTCATCAAATGATTTTACTTTTACTTATTATCTAAGTGTAAGCTTTTTTTTAAATCTTGCGTTATCTACTACTACAAATATGGATATTTATGCAAGTTCTATAATCACATATTTTGTTTTAATCATACTATTTAATTTTTATAATCGTGAGCATGATTTTTGCTAGACTATCGTGACTAAATTAGATTCTTGTAAAAAACTTTTCACGGTGATGCCATTGCTAGATTGGTGTAGAGCACATCTCATTAGTATCAGGCTGTGTATTTTTCCAGATCCTATTCTGTGTTTGAAATTTGTAGATAATTTTTTCCGGCCTCTCTCAGAGCAACAAAGCCAGAAAGTAGTATCTGCTGTGTTCTTTATTATCAATAAATGTAAAATTTCTCAAGAGTATGGATATTATTTCTATGATGATACCCAAATGGCAGACATAATGTCTCAAACTATGAAACCAATGACAGATTGTCTTAAAACTGAGACTTTTGTAACAACCGTAGAATCTTGTGTGTGGCGGCTGTTAGCGTTCAAGGCAAGCCTGGTAAACGTTTATCTGTAGGCTTTGTCTTGTGTCTTTTTTTCTTTCTATTTTACTATTCTATAGGCATTACTATGAAAGAATGGGAATAAAATCATATATACATTTTTTTTCTTTATGATGGCTTTTTTTCATTGATAAAATTTGAGTAAACTTTTGAAAATTTTCAATGTTTATCTAACCACTTCCATGAGGATAATAATGATTAATTCTTTGGTCATGTTTGATTTGGATAGAAAGGATTTTGTTCATCCACTTTTAATATTTTTTTCCGGGTGTGCAAGTTTGTTATCTTTGCTGCTTTGTTTCAACGACAAACCATTTTAGTGTGAGATTCGAGCGGATCACGCCACACAAAGTCACAAAGACCCTAATGAATCAATTCAACAACACGTTGTTTATCTTTAATCACACGATGTGCTTAAATTTTTAACGTGATAATCTTCACAAACAATCTGTTGTTTTATCCTGAGCTATTGAGCTTCTGTTATCAGCTTGTTATAGTTTTAGGCCCGGTTTTTGTATTGCCTGCCCTTGAAAATATTCTCCTAATTAATGTGTTTTGCAAAATATTGCTCTACAGTTTCTTTCTACTGTTTTTTAGAATATTTTTTTTGTATGCAGGCAAGGACACATATGAGCAAGAGTCTCAGCTTTCATTTATTTCAATACTTGAAGACAATGGCTTGACTTGTGTGACAAGGATGGGCATCCTCTATATTCAGAATTCTGGGCTTTTTAAAATGATGAATACAAAAATATCCTGGGATATCGTCTAAATTCTTTTAATTAAACCTTATGTTCAGGAGCATAACGCCAAATCTCAGGAATCGGGGGATGGTTTGTGAACTGAATAATCTGTCAATGTGAGCAGGTCCACTTTAAAAATGAGAGTATAAAATTTAAAATATCAGATCTTCGGAACATGATGATTGAATTTAAACACATCCTAAGTTGCAGATTATTTTTGTGTTTTAGATGGCTGTGGATAAAAAAAAAGGGGTATGATTTTAGGATTCAAAATCAAGGATATCGTAAGCAAAGATAAAGTGCATCTAGTTCACAGTTATGATTCCACGGTAGTCGTAGTAATGTGAAAGAGTTTCTCTCACACACTGTTGTGTGGGAGGACCTCAAGGCATTGGCTACGGAACTCTCATTTCCTGTCTGCTGAAATGTCATGTCCCTGGGGCAGTTGCTATTTAATGGTGTATTTGCGTCTTGAGTGTTTGGCAGAGTGGTCGCTGACTAGTCATGGAGTTCCTACTTATGGGATCAGGAATAATTTATTTTTTATTGCGAAGACGATGGAGTAGACTGTTGACCCTGTGGAGTTTGGTTTTTTCTTTTTAAAAAAGCCCAACAGTTTTCTTTTTTTTTTCTCTCTCACTCTTACCCTCGATAGTGTCTGAATGTGAAAAGCCTGTCTTACAATGCGCAAGTCCTTGGTTTGATAATGGGAGAAGGATGGGAGGTTTTAATTTAAGATCTTCTCAGAGTTTTTATAGTCTTTCACCTGGATGCTACTAACACTTTGTAGTCACAGACCCAGAAGGACAAAGAACCCTACAGGTCACACGCAGCCAGTCGTGACGCTGCCGAGTGACGGGATGGGTGAAACTGGGCCGGCGCATGTATATGCTCCGAAAGTGTTAAAGAGGGGTGTTGAAATCAGAGAGGTTTTATCTCTTTACCCCGATATTTTTTTTGTTTTGCAAATGATATCAAGCAAAAACGAAGCAAACAAAATATCTCTCACTTGGAGGGGGAGGGGGTGAGGAAAGTAATATCTGCAGTGATGTAATGTAGTGCTGTCCTGTCTGCCAGGGAGGGGATGGAGCGACGGAGTGAGCTCCCTTCACAATCTTGCCCCCAGGCATCCCCTCAAGCTGTTACGGGTGGCATTAATTTCCAGATGGTCTATTTTGGGATGTTTTCCTCCTTTTCTTTTATGATCTCTATCAGTCATTGATTCTGTCCCAAATAAATACATTTCGCTTGGCACAGAAAAGTGTGGTGTAGTGATTTTTTTTTTTCTTCATCAGAATGGATTTGTACACACACTCCAAAATTTAAGCACTAGAAACCGTGAAAACCAAGGATAGCTTACATGCCATCCTACATACTCACAATATGCAGTGGAACACTTTAGAGTCAAGTATGGAATTGGAATGAAATACAGTGCAAATATTTTCTATGTGTACATCATATATTTCTTGAGAATGTCAGTGGGAGTGGCACTCCAACGGAGAGAGTACACAAAGGGATCCACAAGGATTCAGAAGAGTTGGTGGTTAAAAACATAGAGTGAAGGGCTAAAAAACACACCACACTCAACCAATGTGTACAGTTAAACATACTTTATTTGGAAATGAGCATTGATAATTTTGGTGTAATTATGTTTCTCAATGCTTATTTCCAATTAGATTATGTTTAACTGTACACATTTGTTGAGTGTGGCGTGTTTTTTAGCTTTTTACTCATGTATTTCTTAGCTCGGTGACTTGTGCTTGTGTTCTCTGCTCTCTAGTGTGGTAGTTTGCTATACTCGTAGATTATAAGTCACAGTTCGAACTTACGCACTGATGAATTCTCACAGGACTCTTTGAGTGGGAATGAAGGGAAATAAATTTTTACAACACTGTCTGCTGTATTACCCTTTTGATAAATTATGATGAAGTTCTATTTTTAAAGTAAACCACTGAGAATAAAATTTTCAAGCGTGATTGATTTTTGTACGTTTGAGTTTCAGGGGTTGCTAGATTTGTTTTAAGAGGAAAAACTTTTCCCAGGTTCATAGATTGTCTATTTTTTGTAAGTTTACTCTTTTTTAGTGTCAATGCCCGGAGCTTGAAAATGAATAAGAAAGGCGCTATTAAAATATTATTGTATTATATCATAACAATTATTTTCTATTTATAGCTTGTGTGTCTTTGTTGCTGTAGGGGTTGAGCTGTTCCCCTTGCATGCAGACAATGAGATATCAAGTTGCAAGAGAGAGATTTCAATTTTCAAATGCCTCTCTGTGTATTCTTCTTTTCTTGGAAAGAAGTATAAAATCTACTCTGTACTCAATGTAGGCAAAATTTTTTGTTCTGGGATCTGCTTATTTATTTCTCAGTGATACATATGTAGTTCTCCTCATAGTTGTAATAGTTAGTTATGCACTTCGCTCCACATAGGCCATCAACAACAGCTCTCCAACGTGTCTTAATCTGTGCTGACTTCTCCAGCTGTCCCCATCCCAATCCTCACAGTTGCAATAGTTGCTTGCAATTCTGATGAAAAATGCAATAGTTTTGGTATTGAGTATAATTTTGGTCAAATTTAAGATTTTGTGGATTACAGAAATCTTGTAGGCCTAGAGGAAAATACTGATTTCTTCGTACTTAATCTTGACATTTACACATGTGCTGATTTTTTTTATGACTAAAACTGACATAACTTTGTTGATTTTCTCGCAGTGTTGCTACCGCTCCATATTTTTTAATATATGTCAATTTCCAAATTCCACAATTTTATTGACTTGCAGTATCTTTGGGTCACAAAAAACTCTTGATAGTCACTTTGATGTGACCCTCGTTCATGTATCTTTAGGATTGTCATTTCTTCCCTTCAGGCAAATTGTTCCTAGAAGTTCCACTAAGTTGTTTAGTATTTCACTGATAGTTTCTGTCTCTGATGCCTATCTCAGGAATTTTATGACTGTTCTGTCTGGGCCCACCTTTGTTGTGGGTATTGTTACACACTGAAAGCACACTAAGTCAACCGGCTCGGTGGTGTAATGGTTAACTTCTTTGCCGGCTATGGGTAAGACCCAAGTTCAATTCCACCCATGAACAATGAATATTTTCTGCTGGGATTTTATCCCTTTCAGCCTGGGTTGGCCCTGACAGGCAGGGTCGAAGTAGCCCATCTCTTAAGTGACCTTACAAAGAGGCAAGGGATGTAAAACTGGTAAAAAAAACAACAGCAGAAAAACCGCTGGGAGCACAGTCTGTCATTGTGCCTCTCAAAGCCAGCAATTTCGTCAATTGATGTTGATGGAAGTTGACTATCTATCAGCCTGTTTACGATGAATGATTTTTGGGTGAAAGTCGTTTCAATCCTGATGCTTTGAATTTGATCAATGGTTTAGGAAGTGAAAGACATGTGGTTTCGATAAAGCGTCTCTGTAAATGCCATCCGCCACAGGGATAGAATAAAGACAGGAGATTGTAGGCCTAAGTTTAAACAAATTAAAAGTGCATTGATCCCATTCACAGCGTGTAAACCGTAGCTCAGGGGTTGTCATGACTCTTTGTACTTAATTTTGACATTTACATATGCTGTTATTAAAATATCTGATGCATGGTAGTAGAGTAGGCCTAGATTTCTTCTTTTTTACTCGGAAATTTTCTTCAATATGCTATTAACCCTTTTATATTCCAAACTTGAAGATAGTGTGAATTCTATGACACTGGCATTGTGTGTGAAACTCGCAATTTTATGGAATACCTAGACATTTTAGAATATTTGGAAGTTTGAAGCGACATATGAGATAATCGTTTACATCGCGTCACACTATTATGTAAATAATTCTCCATGTTTCTAAAGACAACATTGGCTACACCCAATGTGACATGTTTCAGATGTTGCTTGATGGGCCTTTATCATTGTATGGAAATGAAAAGCTTCTAATACGTTGCCCGATATGCTAGAATGCCCATATTCAGCCTATGATAGAATGCCTGATATCACGCTTCGCCGATAATGTAATGAAAAGAAATTTTATTTGGTTTGGTTATCAGTTTTACGGCCCCTGCAACACTGTATGGAAGGTCATTTAAGAGACGGGCTACTTCGACCCTGCCTGTCAGGGCCAACCCGGACTGAGAGGGAAAAATTTTCCAGCAGAAAAAAACCCAGATCGGCTAGTTCTTAACCAAACTAACCAAAACAGACAAAAACGTTTATTGTCAAATAATATTGAGAATGTGAATCTACAAACTAACACTGTGATGGTTAGAGCACTGGTAGTGACTTCAAGTAGTGCTTAACTACTTCCATTTATGTTTTTAGCCATTTCTATGCTACAAAGTTTGTTGCCCTTTTCACATTAAGTGACATTGGCCTACTGTTGATGTAACTTGTTATTTCTTACATGTCCACTAGTCTGCTGATATATTCTTATATCTCGTTATCAAAAGTCGGTTGATTTTGATATAACGTCTGTCGCAACGCATTAATTATTATCAATACTTGACCAAAGTTGAATGTCTAAAGAGCCACTATAAAAACCAGCCCGCTATCTCTAGGTGGGACAGTCTGCCATCTAGGCGGGTGACTTATGTAAGAAGTGGACAAGAGATCAAACATGGTCACAATGGTCACCTTGCCACGACAAAAAAAAAGTGGGGTTACTTTGAAAGTGGGACGTCTTGTGTTAGTTATCTTAAACTGTATCTTGTAAGGCAGCAGTTGAAGGAAGGAAGGTGGTTGTTGATCCTGGGCCGACCTATTTAGATTACACCTCTAACAACCTGTGTGTTCTGGGCAGGTCTTCTTCTTCTGTCAGTATCGACTCTGAGCCGGTAGACTTAAGACACAGGTAATGTCACCGGGAGATCATCATTATTTTTCTTTCTTTTTTTAGCTTAGACAATTTTTCTTCAATACGGTACTTGATTTTTCCTCTTGATTTGCTGAAATCAGGCTGGGGTTGGGTTTTTTTTGTTTAGTTGGTTATTTATAGAGGCACCAGCCTTTTTGGCTGTTTTAGCCTCTTGCTATCTTTTAAGCCTAATAACTCGGATGTGTTTTTCTCTTTTTCTTTATTGTGTCCTCTGTGAAACTTATTTTGTGTTCTTGATAAAATTCTAAGTATGCAAAAAATGTTGAGGTTGGAATTTGATATGTGATCGTGAGTCAGTTTAGAGGATGTGATGCTTCCATCATTTTCCCTGAATTCGGATTTAAGAACCTGGATTTTCAGGAATTCTTTTTATTTTTCACCCCATTATTATTTGGGTCTGCTCTCTCACTTTTTGTGTGCGGACACAACTTCATCGTAAGTTTTCTGTTATATTCACTGACTCCCGCCAACATTGCTGTTGTTCATTTGCTTAAGGGAAAAGTTTATTGACGTTCAGTTTCTTTATTTCAAAGTGCTTTCTTGTGTCAATTCCGACAGTGTCCTTATGTTATAACCTATGTTTGAAGGCTACAATGTACACTGTACAGTACAATAGTCATGTAGTGTAGTAGTTCCGCTCCATACTCGGTAGAGGGCTATTTATGCTGGAAAAAGCCAGGCTTATATTATTAAAATGACTGTGCATTCAATTCAGGCATGCAGATCTCCCCCCCCCCCTAAAAGTGGAAAAACTGGTCGGTTTATAAGTTTGGGACAGCTCTATTCCACTATTCTCTGAATTTTCTCAGGGTGCAAATTACTGCAAAAATTTCTTGCTCGTCCAAACTTAGGGAAATTTGAATGCTTGCCAAGAAAGGAGCATTTTAAAAAAAATATATTCTCTTTACGAGTATGTGTTGGCAGCTTCATGTCTGAGCGGGTTATTTCTGTCAGGATGTTGCATTGCTCGGTGAAGATACATCCAGTTGTGTGTTCATTGGGATATGCTATGTCTGTTGAAATACTTAAAAGTTCACTCTCCTAGCTAAGGCCAATGGTTGACTAGTTCTGCAGTGGGTGGGTTTGATTCGAGCTGTTAGCAAAGAGTTTTCATGGGAGTAGTAGGCTACGTACATGGTGTGTACACTGAGGAATTACATGCATAGGCTACATGTACATGTATAATATATGTATAGGTTGTCTTATTTCTGTGTGCATAACCCATCTCTGTTGCTTATTATAAATTCTTGTGGAACGGACATTGTGACATGTGGTGAAAAATTAACACTGGTGCAAACACACACACATATACACACACACACACACACACACACACACACACACACACACACACACACACACACACACCTTCTCTTTCTCTCGCGCACTGTTACACAATAACAGTATACAATAATATAATTTAGGCTTATAAAAGGCCTACTCTTCTTCTTGTTGAAACACTCCCAAAATTAATCATGTGACATGTATTATATCCCTTTTCGCTGGTGGGCATTCATGTTCAGTTAAGCGTGCAACTGCCGTGGATGTTGTAAGCATTAAAACTAAACCCCAACTCCTC